>JADRCD010214163.1:26897-48137 GCA_019843815.1 Montemys delectorum | reverse complement strand
CTTTTAAAAAAAAATCAATAAAATGTTTGAAAATCCTAATGAGGCTCCACAAGTTCTAATAACAGTGGGAAGGAAAGATAAGACCCCCCCCCCCTCTCTCTCTGTCTTACGTGCACACACACATCCTGTTTCATGTTTAAAGGAACAGTGTCAGGCAGGCTTCAACAGGAAAGGGCTGAAGCATCAGTATAGACTTAGAACTCATCTACATCCCAGGCAGAAAAGATGCTGCAATCCTACCCAGAAACACATTTGTACTCTACCATGTGGAGTGAGATCAACCCTATCATGTGAGATTCCTTGGCTTCCATAGTCTGTGCTCCTAAGATTGTTGATTTAGAGGTGTGTGATATGGCTGTCCACAAGCCAGACAGGGCAGTATGACACAGCCTGAGGCACACAGTATGCAGACATGCCTACTGTTAGTCATCTCAGAATAGTTGCAACTATTTTGCACAGTCCCCAGAAAGATGAGCAATGTGAGCTAACTTTACAAGCAGCCCAGGTGAACCATGAAAGTTTAAGTGCCTGGAACTGTCTTCCTAGCCATTCTTAAACACTGTGAACTCAACTGTACAAAACAAAATAAAAACCTATAGTGCCACCGCGTATAATGTGACTTTCATAATTTTATAGGCTTTTGAATTTCCAAATGGGCCAACTTCTTTGTCTCAAAGCTGGCTCTCACTTCAAGCAAGTCTATGGGTTCAGAATGAGACAACATTTCACAGAGTGCTTGCTATGGAGCTCAGCAGAGGAAGTCCTCCTCAGGGCCCATATCCCCCCCACTAACCCTCAGGAGAGGAAACCCTACCCCTGGAGCTGCAAGCTGCAGACAAAGAACACTTATAATTAAGGTAATCCTTTGAAGCTGGGAGTTCATCTGTTATTTCCCATAAAGGATAGAGCCCTGAACCTATCATGTGAGTTCTGGCGATGAGAGAACATGAATATATACTGTTATTAGTGAGACCTTCAGGAGAGAGCTGCAGGCAGAAGTGTGCCACAGGCCTGGGGCTGGTGTCCTCCATCTTTTCTTATCTATCCAAGAAAGACAGCAGTGCAGATTCTCAAGATGTTACTGATAGGTGGCAGCCTCATTACTGCGTATTGTGTGGGTGCCAGCTCATGAGCTGCCACTTGGCAAAAGTAGAACGAACCCCCTGCTTCCTGAGGTATCGCAGGAGTTGGAATCTAGTAGCGGTTACAACGATTCCATCCTATAAATATGTATGGGTATGCAATATGCAATATAATGAAGAAAGATCATCAGGGAGAAAAACGCAGTCAGAAAGAGCAGCATATTAACAAGAAAAACTTGCATGAAAAGCTATGAGGGTGCCAAGGTTCTCGCGGGGGTGGAAGGCAAACACTTCCTATATATTAAAGCTAGCTGCCAACAGGCCAACGCCAGTCAATGTGAGTCTCCACTTTCATACTTCCCAGCCTTGACCCTTCGGACAGACACCCACAGGACACACTGCTGTGAAAATGCAGACTATATATACCCTGTAGCCTTCAGGCTGAGGTCACCCTGAGGACTGTAAATCAAGAAATTCTAGAAAAACAAAAATTTCGTATTGATATTTTAGAAGTGAAAGCAAATGAAGGGGAAGGGACTCACAATGCAGGAGAACTCTATTTTGGAAAAGACAAAAACAAAAACAAAAAAACCACCAGAGACTGCATGCATTTACAACTTTAAACATTTCCTTGTTGTGTTTAGGACTTACTTTGTGGGCCATTCATCTGTATTTAATATTAGATATCCAAATTTTTTTTAAAAAATCACCTAAGAAGAACATTGACAGGGTTTTTTTTTTTTTTTTTTTTTTTTTTTGGGTGCAACTTCCGAAGAGTCTGGTCTTTTTATTGTATGGCAGCTATTTGTAAGAAATGATATGCTAAGTAATCCTGGAGTATAATTTAGGGACAAAACCAACTGTCAAGAAACAGCCAGAAACTACATCTAATGAAATCTTTACAGACTGAAGTAATAAGTATTAAATTAATCAACATAGCTTAATTGAAGCTCTATCTGTAACATTTTTCTATTAGACTTGTTATTAATGAGCCTTTAAATGCTACAACTAACTTGAGCTCTGTGTTAAATTTAAATAATGAACCATTGTTCACACACAAAAAAGAACAAACCTCACTTTAATAGGCCTGTTTCTCCATGGGCCTTTTGCAGGCAGTGGGAGGAAGATACAGTCCATGGCTCCTCACCACTGTTGTGTGGTTGGCAAGATACCACAATGAAGGCTGCTAAAATAGCTCAAAAATAACCACACTGAAATCCCTAAGGAAGTAAAAATGCAGCAGCTAAGAGCAGAAGGAGACAAGAATTTAGACGTGCTTGTTGTTAACCCCAGTCACCTACAGTCATGTGCCACCTACATAGATGTATACACCAAAGATGGTGCTACAGCAGCTGGGCATCTGTTGCTGCTCCTTGTGATATTTGGACATCACGTTGAGAAGGCATCCTATGCATCCCATTGCTGAGGGACTGGAGTCTGCCCAGGACTGCCCCTGCTTTGTATTTGAATACTTACCTGAACATGTCCCCCAAGCCTTTCAGCATCCCCTTCTTGGCTTTCAGTTTATCCTTCTCCTTCTCTCGGTCTTTCTTCTTATCCTTTCCAGCTTTGTCCTTTTTCCTGTCTGTCTTGTCCCTTTTCTCTGGGTCTCCATTCATTTGTCTCTCCAGAGAATAGGAAGGCTGATCGCTGGACGTGGACACAGACTCCCTCCCAGACCTTGAGCTTTCCTCTGTGTCTTCTTCCACTTGAAAGAGGGGGAGAAAGAAGATAAGGAAGACAGTGAGCCTTGGCCACAAAGTGAGAACACCAAACTGCATGTGACCTCACTCTCCCACGAATTCTACAGCGACAAGACCTTCTGTTGACTTGGGACTGTGTGCGGAATCAGAAGGGACATGCGGTATGGTGATCCGGGTACACAGGCAAGTTCTGCACGGAGATGGAGGCACCAGCGGGGGAGAGGAAAAGCTTTCTGGCTGGGTGTGCAAACCTGGTGATGCTTTCATTGAGATAAAGTCTGCACTGCAAAGGAGAGCTAGGAAGACCTCAGGCTACACAGACCCAGCAGGATCCTGAGCTCTACATTTGCAAAGTGAAAACCAACTAAGCCAACTGTACCTCCTTTGTGTTTCTTTATCTTCGGTTAAAGATCCTGCACAAACCCTTAATCTACTGAACACCTCCACTCACTAGCAACCACCATGTCAGCATGAACTTCCAGCACCAGGCTTCCAGATACATTCCCATGTGGTGTCTGAACACAGGAGAATAAGTCTTTTTGGTTTCTGAAGACAACAGGTCTTCAGGCTCTCCTTACGTTATTACCATGGGAACCTAACTCCATATGCAATAGCTACAGTGAGAACTATGCTTCTGTGGCAAGCACTTGGCCATCTGCTTATTACTACTGCATAGCTGCAGAGGTAGAGGTTCCACAGGAACCCATAAGTCTGTAATTCACTCCTTCCGGTATTACCCTTAGTGTTTGGCATTTTAAAGATTGACAAATAACTGTAAACAGTAACTATTAGGAATCAGTTCAGAGATCCAGTCATAAATCTACCTTCCAAATATACACAGTAAAGATTGTGTGGGCTTCAAGTAACTCTTGAATCCTAAGGTGGTTTCTTTCTGGCTCTGACAGAGATAGTGTTCTTGGACTTGAATCAATATGGTGTTAAATATAACGATAAGACTTTCTCTCAATGTTTTGGCCTGCAAATCAAGTCAATAGATCTGGATGTGAAGCTCAGTCTTACATCCCTCTCAGCCACAGGGCACCAGGGTAGTACCAAGAGTCTAAGACTGCAGAGGACATCCTAGCAAATCAGATCTCTGCTATTAAATCCTCATAAATCTGAGACTAGTTGACAAACCAAGGACACGGCCTTGCTGAAGGAACACATTCTGCATTGTTTTTAAAGATGCCTGATGTTGAGTAGAAGGACAAAAACCAAGGAGACAAATCCTTGGACACACAGCTTAAAACAGGAGCCAATGGGGGCTGGAGAGATGACTCAGAGGTTAAAAGAACCGACTACTCCTCCAGAGGTCCTCAGTTCAATTTCTAACAACCACATGGTGGCTCATAACCATCTGTAATGGGATCCAATGCCCTCTTCTGGTGTGTCTGAAGATAGGTATGGTATATAGATCTATATAATAATAATAATAATAAACCCAAATCAATTAAGGAGGGGGGGGGGACAAAAAAACAGGAGCCAATGTATTTATTCTCTCAGCAAGTTACTCCCTAGACACAACCAAAGCCTGCTCTTTTGCAGGACCTGAGTTTGGCCCCCAGCACTCACACCATTTGGCTTACAACCACCTGTGACTCTAGCTCCAAAGGGATCCACTGCTTCTGCTCCACAAGCACCCCTCCCCCCCATGTGCTCTTACCCCATACATATACATATCATTTAAAATAATAGATATTGTCACAACTGCCTGTAACTCTAGCTTCTAAGAGGTTCAATACTTTTTTTTTTTTTTTCCGAGACAGGGTTTTTCTGTATAGCCTTGGCTGTCCTGGAACTCACTCTGTAGACCAGGCTAGCCTCGAACTCAGAAATCCACCTGCCTCTACCTCCCAAGTGCTGGGATTAAAGGCGTGAGCCACCACCGCTCGGCCAAGGTTCAACCCTTCTTTTCTACAAAAGAGCACCCGCTCAGATATGCTCATACTTACAAATATACAGATAATTTTAAAAAATAATAGACATATTCCTAACCACCTGATCTAACTCTAGCTCCAGGGAATCTGATGCCCCCTTCTGAGGTTTGTGGGTACTGTCACTTAGATGTGCACATACCTATATTCAGACCCACACATACACAGATGTTTTTTAAAGCTATGTTTGCAACTGGGTGCTAGGGCTTGGACCGCTTGGGACTTAACTGGAGGTGCTCACTTGGGAAGCTAGGTCAGATCACAATGGACTGCAGACCCATATAAAATGACTTTAGAAAGGTCCTTCAGCCTTTCCTGACATTGGTGTTATCTGGCTTTGAGCCACCATCTTCTTCCAGAAGAAATGGTAGCCTAGAAAGTACTTTTCTTAGAGCTTGGGATATAACTCAGTTGATAGAGTGCTTGCCTGGCACACATAAAGCTGGCTTCTATGCCCGGCACTACCTAGGCCAGGGGTGATTACATATAGGACAGTAATCCCAGCACTCAAGAGGTGGAGTTCAAGCTCATACTCAGCTACATAGTAACTGATGCTAGCCTTGGCTACATTAAACCTTGTCTCAAAATGAGACAGACAAAACAAAAAGAAATCTCAGAAATTGTGTTTCTTTTCCTCTCTGTGAGCACAGATATTAACTGAGGGAGTTTGTTAGAAGAGGCTAGTCCACATTTTCAGGTAGACAGAGTATCTGTAGCCTTATGCACAATGTTGAACTAAGGCTGTAATTTCTGTGATGTGCACACAACAAGAAATCATGATCCTGGCCAGTGGTCCTTGGGCTTGCTATATATGTCACTGTATGTGAACTACATAAAGACTGCTTTAGCAGAGTTCAGGTTCCTGCCTCACACTTCCAAATATGACTATGTTCTGCCCACTTATAGACTATTGGTTCAATCCTTTGGGAAATGGGTGTGGTTCCAAATTTGTGATAATTGACCAAATTAGCAGGAAAGAGTTCTCAGAAGTTCCCAAACCTAAGCATCCTGGAATACTGTGATGTGCTGATTGGAAGCTGGTGGATATTCTATGAGTCCTGCTTGGGGATAAACTGTTATTAAACCTTCCATCCAATGCACACAATCTTTTGTCTCCTTACACATCTCAAATAATACCCACACATGTCTGTCTCCCATCTGCATCACTCCTGAAGTGAAGATGGCTGGCAGACAGCAGCTACAAAGGGATTCCTATAGAAACAAAAGGCACTGACTTCCCAGCCACTCATAGATCCAGCATCTGAGCAGGATTCCTCTGCCTTCAGGAAATGCCTGCTCTCCTCCAACAAAGCTTCATAGAACAAGCCATAATCAAGCTATGGCATTCAAACCCACAGTACGTGAACTAGCTCTAACTGGCCCCAGGTATATTCTACTGCTACTACCATTTGAACATTTGTTAAAATGTATCACCATTTGATAAAATGTATCATCTAATACATTTTATGACCCTCTACGATGTCTGAAACAAAAGAGAACTCAATAAATGTAAATGATTTAGTGTTCCACAGCAACCATTATCATAAATCATGAATGGAGCAGGAGCAGCAATACGGTCGGTTCTCTGCCTAATCGTTTTGGCAGGACTTCAGGGGGCATATGTCTTCTCTTGGCTCTGTAACAGAATAAACATGGTGCCTTCACAACTTGCTATATGCTGAAGCAGTGTTTGTGCCAATTCTTCCCATATTCAGAATAATTTTCTCATGTATGTAATGCAACTTATTCCCAAAATTGGACGAAACAGAGGAAGTATTAAATGATTTATTAACTTTGCTCTTGTAATCTCATTTTATGAGATGAAAAGTCCTATCTCACTTTCCTGCCCCCAGCAAGCGCACTGTTTGAATGATACTTTTACATCAGAGAATTCTTTATTCCTTCACTGAGCATTCATTTTAGGTAATACCTCATCACAGAAAAGCTGCTGGGGGCATGCTGATCTAGCCAATGCCTTTGAATGCCAACTAATTAAAAATATTTAGCAATATGGAATTTCATATGTACAAACATAAGATGTTCTTTTACGGAGTCACATTATATACATTTCGACTAAGAACAAAAAAAATTTCCCTGCTATGTCCTTCTCCTCTGTGTAAACACTTAAAAAAAAAGTTCAAATGAATTGGTTACATGGGTTTAACTTGTGAAAAACATGTATATGATTTAAGGATACAGGAAGATTAAAACCAATCTGTATATTTAGTGCTAGCTTTATTGTAAGAATTATGAAATAGTTTACAACCTTAGGCTAGGAAAATGCAGAACACTCATGTGAACAATAACTTTTCTAAAAAAAATACCAGCCATGTGTCCTGTCAGCAAGTGACTTTTCTGTTCTGTTCCTACTATAAACTCCAGCACAGAACTAGTCACGAATTTATATTTAGATAATACACTATTTTAAATGCAGCATAAATGTTACTGCTTTCCACTGTGATCCTGCTTATCTTTACAGACAACCTGCATAAAAGACGACACTAACTCCTTTGGACAAACAGAAGCCTCTGTTGTTTTTACTGGAGTAACTTGCCCCTGGCACGGAATTCTCAGCCCCTTCCTGAGTGACTCCTATAAAGACAGCACTTGCTCATTCCTTTTTTAAAGGTAAATCGAGAAGCTGCTTCTCCCTTTGATGTGCCAGTCATTCTGCAATTAAGATGTACCTAATCACTATGTTTTCAACAGATGCAAATGTGACTCAATTAAAATTCTAGACCTCGTGACAAACTGAGCTTCTCAATTCTGAAAGGTACCATGTTAGGACTGGGTCACTGTGAAGTCTGGGCCCTTTCACATTCCTGGTTATGGAGAAAATGGTCTCAGCTTGAGAGAGGAAGCTTAAAGTGGGTGAATGAAACATTTCTCTTTGGTTACCACAGACTCTCACAGGCTGACTCTCAGCCTGCAGTTAACAGCCATTGTTTTCTTTCATTGATAACCAATGTTGCTGCTGTTGCTTGCTGTAATGAGCTCTTGCTGCTTGCTTACTCCAGATTCATTTCTCCCTTTCTGCTTCCCTGTAAACTCAGATTGTCCTCAGAAATGACCGAGCTCCAAGGGGTCAGTCAATTCATTAAGTTTAAAGCAACCTATGGAAACCATACCCCTGTAGACATGGGAGTCCAAGGTCGTTGCTCCAGGCGTGACCCTCTCACCCTAAATCTTTCCCTTTTACTGGATACAGAAAGGAAACTGTGAAGCTGCCCTGTGGACAGAGGAGCAGACAGGGAGGAAAGAACTGGTGTCTTTTGACATCGATGGGATGTGGGCTAATAAGCCTACAGCTGTCTGGCTGTTTAAAACACAGCATCTCCTTATCATTCAAGTTGTGGAGTTGGATTTCTATTAAATGCAGCTGAAAGCATCACTGAGTGGACATGGTGTAAGTCAGACATTAAGATAGCTGTAAAATATCAAAAATGTAAGATCTGGTAGTTAACATCCTTTAAATGAATTGTTGAAGATATATAAACAGAAAAATATAAAGTAGAAATTATAACTGTATTATTTCTTCCTTTTTTCTCTCTCTCTCTCTCTCTTTCTTTCTTTCTTTCTTTCTTTCCTTTTTTGGTGTTTGGAGACAGAGTTTTTCTACATAGTCCTAGCTGTCCTGGAGCCTACTTTGTAGACCAGGCTGGCCTCAAACTCAGAAATACAGCCTCTGCCTCCCAAGTGCTGGGATGAAAGACATACACACCGCCCCAGAATATAACAGAACTTATATTCACTCAATAGACACTCTCCTCTGAAGGCAAGGGGTAAAGAACACTGACTGAATGAGAGAGCCTGACTCAGACCTGCTTCCTACTGTCATTTATGAAGATCTATGTAAGGATTAGGAAAGCTTCACAACCAAGACAGGGGTTCTTAAGCCACTTAATTCACATGGGAAAACAGAAGATCAAATCTCACCCATTTCACAAAGTTAACAATGTAGTGGGAAGGCAGACTTGGTCCTACAGGAGTGTCTCAGTTGGTGAAGTGATTGCTGTGTAGGCATGAAGATACAAGTTCAATCCCCAGAGTCTATGTTTTAAAAGAAGCTGTGTACTGATGTATGCTTAACCTTAGCTCCGAAGACAGGGAGACAAGATGTCCTTAGAGCTTACTGACAGCCAACTTTGGTGAGCTGTAGGTTGAGTGAGAGACTCTGCCTCAAATAATAAGATGGAGAGAATTGAAGAAGATGCCTGAGGCTACCCTTCATCCCAGACACTCCTATTGTACATGTGTATTTTCATTCTCTCCCTCTCCCTCTCCCTCCTGTCTCCCTCTCTTAGAGATTCTGCTAAACTTGGCAAATCAACTGTCCACCAGCTTTTCATGGCTGAGTGTGAGATCAATAATGCTGCAATAGAACACCAAGGACTGGACTCCAGGGCCCACCAAAGCCTTTGCAGAAAAGAACACTTTGAGAACATAAATATTATCACTGGTTCTTATTTTAGCTGACTATTTTGACTTCAGGAAAGGAAGAAAGATGTAGGAAATGAGCAGCCAGTGCTGCAGATGGCATCAAGTAACTGGATCTGCCGTTCTGGACCCTGACTTTTAACACTGGAACGAGGTGCTCCTGGCAAGGGAAATAGTTGGCTTTATCTGAACATGGGGGTAGGCATGGAGCACACATGTTCAAGGCAGGAAGGAAATCTTAAGACACAGTTCTTTTGAGATGTGTAGTGGGAAAATAACTATTAGAGGTTTAATGTGGTAGCATATGCATGCAATCCCAGCTCGAGGTTAGCTTGGGCTATATGAGATCCTTAACAAACAAACAAACAAACAATAACTGACAAAATGAAGAGCCAATATCATGGCTGAGAGAAGACAAGACAGGAAGGAAACAGGTAACAATATCAAATGCCAGCAAAGGAGAAGAGTTCAAATGAATGTCCACAAGATACTCTATACTAAAAATAGCTTATTTGTAGAAAAAAAAATCTTAAAGCATAACGTGGGTAGAGGAACGGAACAACTGGATTGTATTTACAAGCTCACCAAAGTTGGCTGTCAATGAGCTTTAAGAACATCTTGTCTCCTAGTCTTCAGAGTTAAGATTACAAGCATGCATCAGTGCACAGCCTCTTTTAAAACACAGAGTTTGGGGATTGAACTCACATCTTCAGCAATCACTTTACCAACTTACTGCCAAAGATATAGGTTCATGTATACTTTAGCTGCTAAACTTTCCATCCATCTTCCAGATGCTGTGGGTTCCCAAAGTCAATGTCAGGATGTCCCCTATACAGATGGTCATATTCCTCCAAAGTGCCCTGCTGAATAAGTAGGACGAGGGCCACCCACTCAACCAGCTCAATCCTTGCAGATGTGTCCTTGGTGTCCAGTTTGTTGTCACACTGAAGTGACACTTGTCAGGCATCTCCTCTGCCCGTATGAACAATGCATCATGACAACGAAAGTTTCACTGTCACCCATTCCTACCAAGTGGGATATACCCAAATTTAGAATGTTAGAACCACTGGACTCCACCGTAGGACTTGTCATTTAAGATCATCTCAAGTCAGAGGATACAGGACAGCTGGAAGTGGATTGGTATAGTGTCTGCCTTGGTGCCACATAAAACTGACCCAGTGGCACACAACTGTAATCCCAGCATTTGGGAGATAAGAGGATCAGAAATTCAAGGTCATCTCTAGCTATAATATAAGTTCAAGACCAGCTTTGGATATAGGAGATTCTGTCTTGATTTTTTTTAAAAAAAATTTAAACAATGAGCGGGCTTGATATCAATATATGTTTTAATAACCCCCAAGTAATTGTTATTGTGCCAAGGAAGAGATTTCAGCCATTGTTCAGGCTATAAGTGAAAACTGAACAGCTTGAAAGTATGGAGACAGGGCCATCAGTGAAGGTTGCTGATGCTCTGAATGTTTCTTCCTTTCTGAGAAATCAGACTGCCTATCTCCCAGAAGCTGGTCATTTCTAACATCTAGGAAATTTAGCACATTTCAAAGAATACACAGAAACCCTTAATGTCAAAACAAAACAAAAATTTCAACTCTGTGGTAGAGCATTTGCCTGCATGTCTGAGATGCTGGGTTCTTGACTCAGCACTGCAAAGCAGAAACAAATGAACAAAAAGCTGTACTAAAAGTGGCACATTCTACCTAATGTCAGAACTTTGGAAGTACAAGGAGAAAGTGGATTGTTTAGGGGAAAGGTTCTTGAAGAAGGAAGGAAGGGGACAGGAGTTGAATTGGCTGATTTTGTGTCAACTTGGCATAAGTTAGAGTCATCAGAGAGGAGGGAGCCTCAGTAGAGGAAGTGCCTCCCCTCCATGAGATCCAGCTGTAGGGCATTTTCTCAATTAGTGATCAATGTGGGAGGGCCTAGCCCATGATGGATGGTGTATAGGAAGCAAGTCAGTGAGCAGAACCCCTCCATGGCCTCTGAATCAGCTCCTGCTTCCAGGTTCCAGCCCTGCTTGATTTCCTGTCCTGACTTTCTTCAAAAGTGAAGAGCAACATGGAAGTGTAAGCCAAGTAAGCCCCTTTCTCTCCAGCTTGCTTTTGGTCATGGTGTTCCATTGCAGCAACGGAAACCTTAACTGAGATGGTGGTGTTCACATGGTGGGCTGGAGGGAAACACACACCATCATAAGAGGACACTTGCTACACAGCGCAGATCATGTAGAAGTCCAGGCTGCTTAGAGCTACAGATAGATGGGCATGGTGATGCATGTCTGTGATCCCAGAAGGGTGAGGGAGAACCTGCATGCTGCTAGAGCTTACTAGGTCAATCTATAGTGGGACCCCAGCAATAATTCCTGGAGTCAAATAAAAAGGGCTCAAGCCTGACTAGACAGGAATGATATTGGATTCCATGAGGAGAAATTAAGACAGCATGGCAGTGGAGTGGCTATGCAGAGAAAAGATGATCATGAACACTAACCAGAGTAGTACTGTCATCAGCCATCTCAGATTAAGACACACGCCCAGACCATTTACCATAGCATTATTAAATTACATTTATTATGTGTATGTATGTGTTTGCATGAGTGTGCCTGTGCCTTGTATGTGGGTGAGGGGGGGAGGGGTTCGTACCATATGGAGGTGAGAGAGCAATTTGTGGAAATCAGTTCTTTACTTCTACCTTATGGGTCCCAAGGATGGATCTTAGGTCATCAGGTTTGGTAGTAAAGATCTTGACCTCCTGAACCATCTCTCTGGGCTCCTGTGTTATTTTAAAAGAGGAACGGCTTGTATGGAGTAAAACCAGATGTCCACACTGGTGGAGATCTCTAGAAGCTGAGCTGGAAATAAAGACAGGTGGATTTGGATGGGATGTTTGCATGCATGCTTTATCAAAGACTTGGTTTCACAGTGCCACTACTAAACAAAAGGCAGGGAAACCTTTGACCAGCAGTGTTTGGTGGGGGTCCTTTGGTCTTTGGAAAGGTACCTGGATGGAGGACTCAGGAACCCCATCTGTCAGGCTTAATGCTTCCTAGACTTTGACACATTTATTCAACCAATGTGGCCAGGTCATTGCCTTCTGCTGTATACAACACAGTTTAAAGCAATGATATTGCCCAGCCCTAGCCAGAAACTCTGGAACCGTGGACTAACAAACCTCTTTTCTTCAGAAAGTCAACTGCTATAAGTATTTATCAATAATGCAAACTGACTAACCCAGAGGATGCCTCATGGTCACATGCAGTCCATTTCCTGTTACATTTAAAAACATCAAGTGAGAAAACTAAAGTTCACAAAAAGATTAAAATAACAGATTAGGCAGAACAGATTAGTTAAGAAGCTTCAAGATTGTAAGCACTGGGTGTTGATGGGACCAAAGTGCTCCACCCATTCTTAAGTACAAAACTATCATTATCAGAATCTATAGGTAACAGCCAACGTCATTTGGTAGGACGAGGAACTCTCCTTGTAATGGAGAAGACTCTGCAGGGGTGACAGTGCTGTGACTTAGGAAACTTCAGCCCAGGCCTGACAGCTAAACTAGGAAACATGTTTCTCTGGCAAGAAAGGGGTGCATCTACTTGAAATCACAGGCTGGTGATATTGGGAAAAGAATCTGGACTTAGACAAAGGACGGAGATGTGTGCAGCAAACCTCTCTCTCCATTTTACTCTGTGCACTACCAGTCAGAAATATACTATGTCCCAAAACACACTACATGTTATAAGAGAAAATTACAAAGTTCTGCTTGAAATCTCTTCAAGACACTTGTTTACTTAAAACTCTCCTTGCCCAATGATATCATCTACCTTAGGAGTGTGTGCAGGGAACAGTCTATCAAATGTGGAAATGAAAGTAATCTACATTCCACAGAAATGTTCTCTGGTCTTGGATCTAACTTCAGTTTAACATATACATACATACATACATACATACATACATACATACATACATACTAAAACTTCAGTATATCCCGCAGCTTTTCTAACAGAGAAGTCATGTGAGTAGTCACATTTGATATTAAAAATCTAAAATGTAATCTCACTTCCTCCTCTAGATTCTACATTGCATTGTCAGGGTGTACAAATGCTATGAGTACAGTGTAATCAGCCGCACAAGCATGGTTATTGTGAGCCCCCAGGAACACGGAAATCAGAAATGCCAGGCATATCAAGCTACAAGTAAAGGAAGACAATCAGGGCTGGGGCTGTAGCTCCATGGTAGAGCACTTGCCTTGAATGTTTGAGGCTCCAGATTCACCCCCAGGACCGAAAGTAAACAAACAAAAAAATTAAAAGGTCAATGAGGTGATGACTATGATGAGACCATGCTGTGTTCATGCATGCAAACACCACAGTGAAACCTATTATTTTGTATAATTTATAACAGCCAATGTTTTAAATCATTTAAGTATAATTAAAAAGAACAGACTATAAATGAACAATTATGGAATAATCTAATCCATAGCTTTTACCTTTACAGTTCCTAAGTTCTTTATCTTCTAAGTAAGTACTTTCCTTAGTTTTTTCTTAAAAGCACTTTTAAATGAATGTTTAAACATATCCTCACCAACCACATATTTATAAACATTAACCTCCCTTTAAGGATCCTTGGGAAAACATACTGCTCATCCATACTAAACTATGACTCTCAGTCAGTTTGGGAAAAGTACAAATTTATAGACTGCTGTTTTAGTTCAAAAATATGTTTTTAAAATAATAAGCTATTAAATGTATTTATTGGCTGTGTCATCTGGCAGACAACACACACCAGGGGTTTTCAAACATTTTAGTGTAAAGATAACTCTTTACATATGAGTTATTGAGAAATCCAGATTATGTGAATAAATCCAAATTTTATATGTATGTATGTATTGGTTTTTGAAAATAGTTTTTCTGTATAAACCTGGCTGTCTTGGAACTCGATCTGGAGACCAGGCTAGCCTCGAAATCAGAAATCCACCTCCCTCTGACTCCCAAGTGCTAAGATTAAAGGCATATGCCACCAACCTCCAGTCAAATGATATTTTTTAATGTGAATTTTATCTATCAATATATACTAATTTAAAACTTGGTTTTAACAGAAAATTACATTATAAAAAGGAATAGACCAATTTTATGGTGAGTCAGATTATATTTTCAAAATACCAAACTAATCAAAATTAGTTTTCCAAAATATGTAGGTGATAAAAATTTTTAGTTTTTAGTTGTTCGGTTTTTTTTTTTTCTTCCAAAGTTATTTTAACTTTGGCTAAAAAGACAACTCCTTGCAAAACATAGTGGCATAGGCTGGCATTCTAACACTGGAGGAGTTAAGAAAGACTTGCAAGCTCCAGGCCAACCAGACCTATTATATAGCAGGACCCATCTAGAAAGATGGCTTCTCCTAACTGCTTCTGCATTGAGTCTAATATCACATGATATGAATCCCAAATATGGATTCTTTTTAAAGAGAAAATGACTACAAGGACAACTGATCCCTTATTCTGAAAACATGTTAGACCTCAGAGCTGCACAGAAAGGGCCTGGGCCCCTGCAGGGTCCACCTGCAGGACATCTGAGAACCACTGATTGGGCAAGCCATCTGCAATTTCTGTTGCTTCGGCCAGGACACTCACAGGTCTCCATGCCTTCATCGTCATCATCCACCATGGGTTTATCGTAGGACTTGTCAATGGCGGCTCTGAAGCTCTCATTGCAGCCCCTTCCCCGGATGATTCGTGGCCGCGGGCGGTGGAAAGGAATGTTCCCGTTAAGTGTCACCTCGGCGACAGCTGTCTGTAGACTTTCTAAGGAACTGGATTTCTTCAGACCCAAGGAGGGTCCCACATCTCTACTGGGGGAGCCTTGGAGGGTCAAAACAATACAAGATTAGATGAGATGGAAGTTATAAACAAGTTCAGATCCAAACATGTATGGCCTGTGGAAACCTGCAGGGATAAATTTATCATCTCAGTGAGAAGTACTAAAATGTAGACTGAAAATAAAGAATGATAGTTAATTTCATTTTTCTTCACGAATGTTAGGTTTTTATATCTGTTTACATTTGAGAAAGGTTCTAAATACTTAATTTTTATCTTAACAGATGAAATCTTATCAAATCATTGTCCAATATAATATATGTATATATAAACTATATATATACTATATATAAGCTATATATATACATATATATATAAAATATTTAAACTAAAACAACTATAATAATAAGTAACTATATTTAAAATGCAGAGGCAGTGAGGAGGCTCCAGGAGAATTACGGTTACAATCTAACTTTCTGTGATACAAAGTTATTAAAAGCAGAAGGTGGACATCACTGTCATAGGCTTCACCCACTCTTTGCCATCAGAACATAAAGAAAAGGAGTCCCAGGGACTGAGCCACCAGCATAGTTAGCTGGCACCAGGTAGAATTCTGGAGAACAGTATGGTTTCCATGAAGGAGGGTACAGACAGAACAGACAAATCATGCAAGGGCTTCTCCCTCAGAAGAGGCAGAGGTGATCACACTCCACAGAGTTAAAAATTTTGCTTTTATTTCTCGAAGATCCAGGGCAGTAAGGCTTGAGATACCAACTGCACCCGACTTCGCAGGCGATCAGAGCTTCTTTCCTTAAGCAAGGGAGACAGATGCATCCATCACTGTCTGACCTGGCACACTGGGGTGCAACTCAGCAGCCTCTAATGGCTGACACCTCCACCTGGGTAGGCCAGGTGACAAGGCTGGTTCCTCGCTTATCTTCCTAGAAAGATGAGAAAAAAAAAAAAAAAAAAAAAAAAAAAAAACCAAACCAAACAAACAAATAAAGAAGGGTTGTAGAAACTAAACAGCTTATCTCCACATGGGGTCACCTGCCATATGTTGATCAATAATTAGGAAGTAGCTTCCTCATGTGACTAGCTAGAAGATAAATGGCTGAGAGGTAAGCTCATCACAGCTCAGGGGTGAGACACAAGGAATACTAACTGAAAGTGTCAAAATAAGAATTAGCCTCTACTGCTTCATTTATATTACATATTTTACCTAATTTTCACCACGGGGTAGCAGTGCTCAGGGAGGGCAGAGATGTTGAAAATGCAGACAGACAGAGAAGCAGGCATGACTTTTAACAGTGGAGAAGTATTCTAGAATGTATGAGCCTCAGGAGCAATGGTGATATGTTTGTGTTCTCAGTGCAGGTGTGTATGTATCTGATCAGTTGTCTTGTAACCGAAGTACACATTGAAAATTTCTTTCGGGTGGCAACAGGTCATTCTCGCTCGTCACAGCATGAGATTGACAAGTCTTCCATAACTCACAAAGGCTACATCACAGGATGGAAAGTGAACCATGTTCCAAACCAAAAGGGATGATGTCAAGGAACCAAACACAACAGGAGACACACACTCTACCTTTACAATCTTGGTAAAAGCTCATTTCTGAATCAATTATGCCTATGAGATTTCAAAACTCCCTGTCAGTATTTGGCTCATATAAAACATGTATTAGGTAAATGTTTCCCAAGGATGTGAGTATCTATAGAGGTATATCTATACACATGTACCTCCAGCAGTGATTTCACACCTCCTGTAGGGACTGTCATCACAATGCCACATTGTATATATGTAAGTATACAGTAACCTTTTCTTCAAGGGAAGTTAGCTGAGACTTTCTCATATACTTTGTAACAAAAACTGATAGTGAATTTAAGAAATGGTCCCAGTGCCCTTCAGCATAAAGCAGTTCTGCAAAGACGAACAAATATACAGAATAATTATATCAGCAAGAAAACTCTACAAGTGCACCAGGCCTTGTGTCCCTCAACACATAAAATTAGCAGTGTAAAAGACCTAGAGCCTTCTTTCTCTACAATACAACTCTGTGAATAACACTTTAGCATAATGTTGATAACTGTGAATAGTGTGTATTTGCATGGTTGAAATTTGCACAATAGAAAGTTTTGCAAAAAGTCAATCTGTAGAGGGATGAGCAAAGATACCTGGACCCTGTTACTGAAACACAGCCTCACCTATTTCATTACATATAGTTGATTACATTCCATCACTGTAAAATCAAACAATTGTCAGAGACCCCAACTTAGGCCTTTTAGCCTAAAATGCTTATTATCTGGTTTTTAACTAAAAGAGTTCACTGCCTCTGTAACCCAGATATCATACATTAAAGAAGAAACTTTAAGAATTCTGGTTTGGAGGCACAGCTCGGGGCCAGAGCACTTACCAGCAGGCACAAGGCTTGGGTCTCAAGTCCCACCAGCATGGTGCCATAATCTCAGCATTTACTATGATGAAAACTGAGAAGGGGTCTTCTATATAAACCTTGGGCAAAGACTAGTCACGATCATAGGAAAGCGGTATCTTCTCATTTTGAAACAATATTTTAATATAATAACTTTACTGTCTTTAGATCCTTAGTACATAAGAATTTTTACATCAAAAAAAATCTTAATGATCCCATGTTCTCTTGATTCTTCTTAAAGAAAGTCTATTCATTGCAAAAATAAAATACAAGATCCCTAAATGTATGTCAAGGAAATCATACACAGAATATTTTCCTAGTGCAGTTTGATTGTGTGATGCCTTGCATGTCTGAGATGAGTATTTTACTATTGTGCTCACCCCAGCTCTAGACCTGTTGTCCTATTTTTTTTTTTTTTTGGAGGGGCGGGGCGGGGAGCATGGTCTCATTATGCAGCTCTGGCTTGCCTGGAACTCTGAAGGTAGACTAAGGAGATCCAAGGAGTGCTGGGATTAAAAGTGTGAAGCACACTTGGCTTCTGATTCCTGCCTGCTAATAAATATCCCTCTTGGTAGGGGAGAGTCTCAGTGAAGGTGTCTTCTTCAAGGAGCAAAACAGAAAAAAAAAAAAAATTCTGTTCTCATTACAAGTGGCTTACAACTAGACAGATATTTATGCCAAAATGTCAACTGCCTTGCCCAACACCTTGGGGCTAACCTGTCAAAGGCCCCAGGCAGCTCTGAAATGAGGAAAAGAGAGCAACTCAGCTGAAGGCTCCATTCACTGGCTAACACTGAACATCTACAGAACTTCCCAGTGGAGATTAAAACTGAAAACCAAAAAGCATCCTGGCGTCTATATAAAGTTTGTCTTAAAATCTTCCAATTTAATTCCACGCATAGGACAGACATGTGTACTCAAAACCATAAAATGCTCTTCTCCCCTAAGACCTAACATTCCAAACACAGAAACACACGCAGAGCTTTACTGGACAACTAAATCCAAATCCATGCCAGGACAGTTATAGAATCTTTTCAGTTAAAAGTCTGTGTGCTATTTTTTATTTTATTTTTTTTTTACTCACAATAAATTTTATTTTCCTCATGTGGGTTTGGGTTGTTTCAATTAAGCATTCCCCATTTTCACATAACTGGACAGAATGCACTGTCATACTGTGTAGCTCAGCCTGGCATAGGGCTTCTTTAACTAAACACTAACTGCTTCTGTTCACATGTAAACCACTAAGACTTAGTCTACAGTTCCAATTCAGAATTTCAATGAATTTTATGTTATATCAGAAAAATAGCTACTAAGTAAGATCTGAGGCTATAGGTAATTGCCCTGAATACAGCCAATCATAATTTATTAAATGCAAATTTATAATCTATCATTTACTTCATAGACTATGGCGACACCAAGAACAACCACAATAATCTTTATGCATGTATGTAGAACACACAGGCTGAAACTAATTACTACAGCAGGTTAAAAAGGCAAATTAAAGCTAATACGTGCTAAGTGATATAATTACATTATCCTGGATCTAGAATAATTAAAGCAAGATTCCAAAATACACTAATAAATCATGCATGCTCAAGCGCACACAGCACACTGCTTAATTACACTGACAGACTCTGCTGATTATTTTCATGTCGTAATATAAAAAGATATAGTGTACTGCTAAACCTAGTCCTTGTAGCCCATTATTTCAACGAAATGATTAAGCAGTAAATTTAAAACAGATTCCAAAAGCTAACGAAGCCACATGTGTCATATAGTTCAAACTAATGTCAGGGTTAACAATGAGCTAATTCCAGCATCTGAGAAAGATACAGGAAGCAGCAGAGGCAACACAGGAGCACGGATAGCAAACTCAGATACTATCACTTAGTGAAAGTGTTCCTGTAGAACAGCAGTTCTCAACCCTGCTGATACTGCGAGCCCTAATACAGTTCCTCATGATACAGTGACCTCCAACCATAAAATTATTTCTTTGCGACTCCATAACTGTAATTGTGCTACCGTTATGAATCATACTGTAAATATCTGATATGCAGGACATCTGATATGAGACCCTAAAGGAGTCATGACCCACGGACTGAGAGCTCTTGATACAGGTGATGCTATTTTCAAATAAAAATCGCTACTTGAAGCACAGACCGTCATTATGACATCACATAATACTAATGAACTGAGGAGATGCTTTCTTAGGATTTTGACTTTAAAAAAAAAAAAATCACCATGACACATTCCTACGCAAGTAAGATTTAAAAAAAAAATATATAAGGTTGTTTTTAATATGGTAAAAGTAGTCTGTTCCATTGGTCACACGTATTGCTGATAAATTTCTCATAACAGAAAAAAAAATATTTTTCTCCTGCAATTCGATTTCCCATAATGAAAGCATCTGAGTGAGACTGAATGGCGGTGCTTACACTTGACATGACGGGCAGCTCTATAATCATGATAAGCTCCTTGAACCATGGTTTCTATGGCAACAGACTAACTGTCCATTCTTACCTGCTCTCTGGTCATCCACTGTATTGAGTTTAGTCTCGTCAGCTACTGTTAAAAGGTAAATGTATAATGGTTAGCCCAGTTAGTCCCCGAAGCCCAGCGTGCTTGAACCCTCCCCCAATCTTGACCATTAGAGTGCAGCTCTTAGGCAATACTCCATGCAAGTCAAGTGAAACATCAAGCAAACATTCATAATCAAAAAATAAAGGGAGAATAATAAGCAGCATCTTCATGCAGTATGCCAGTCATTTCGTCTCACAGACGTGTGTTATTCGTACTGTTAGTGTTATCATCATTAGCCAAGGCAATGCGCTGTCCAATTTGATATAAATATATATCTGACAAATTAATGCTTTTAGTCTTGAGGTTCAAACAGCCACCAGAAAACAGCATAAGTTATGGTTGATTAACAGAAGGTTTTTTTAAAGAGTAATTTAGTTTGTACCTGCATTAATTGAATCACTTTTGTGGGGTAGATTTTGATTTAAAGGAGGCGCTACCTGGTTGGTGTCTAATTGAACAGCTATGGTTATTTTCTCCCATTCATTTGCTCCCACATTCCTTCTGGAATGTATTCTCTCAGGTTACCAATCTGATTCAAGGCTATAATGGTTACAACAGAAGATGGTCTATCAACTAGCACTTCAAGAAGAGCAATCAGAGAGGGCATTGACAACCAAAGCCCCAGACGTGGATTGACATAATGGTTTCTTTCCAAAATGTGTTCTAGTTAAAAATCCCACCAAGTATAATCCCGAAAGAAGCTGCTTCTCAAGTGGACAAAATATCAAAACAACTCATTTCAAAATGAGGCTCCGAGAACATAGGATGTCTTTGCTTTCCTTCTTATCCAAAAGCATACGTCAACCGCTTATCATGTCAACGAGCTATGGTGAGTACTTATGGGCATCTCAAATGCAAGGAAAACTAATTTTTTGCCAATTGACATACTTTAAATTTATTTTCTCTATTGCTAAAAATAAAATAGACATGTGTTTGGGACCGTCAGTTTCATCCCGAAGCATCCAAACCTTATTTGAAGAATCATGGAGATTGTACTCACTACCTAAATCCATGCTTTTTGATTTCCGTGTTTTAACGAAATCCAATTGACTGGCATCTGAAAATTGCTTTGTGCGTTTTTCTGACATACTCTGGCGTCCAAATCCTTCCCGTTGAAAAGCAAGAACCGGATCAACATCTGGACTCAATGAGCTGGGGTGAAGAGAAAGAAAAAAAGCCATAAAATTAATTATTAAGAAGTAGAGACATTCAACTTTAGGAAAAGCCATATCTCATAGTACATGAAT
>JADRCD010214163.1:19397-24397 GCA_019843815.1 Montemys delectorum | reverse complement strand
AAATACCTTTTTTTTAACCATCATAGGTGTTAACTTTTATTTATTGACTTGTTAAAATTTTGGATTTCCTATATGAAAGCACAAGTACTTTTTTAAATTACTGTAGACATAAAAGTAGAGAGTTATTGACAGTTATGTAAAATGACACAAAATAGGTAAAGTAGAAGAATATTCATTTAACATTTACTCTAGATCTGCTAAAATACATTTTAACAGAAAATTCTAGCAACGAATTCCCAAAGTAATTTAAATTCTTCCTGATGATACTGCTTAAAATCTCTATGTAGCATACTTTAAAACTCATTTTATATCCTCCCAAATAGTGCTGCTATCAAAATTAGAATTTGCTGCTATATTTTCCCCTTCACTTAATAAAACATGGTTAATAGCCCCTACATCAATTACTAGGTTGAGAAAAAAAATATATTCTATTAGTTAACAAATTAGAAGTATAGCCATTTGACACATTTAGCCTTCCACAATTGTGCAGTCAACTATAAATGTACACATTCTAAAATGTCAAATGAGCTTGCAAGTTAATAAGCGACTTAAAATAACAAAATATTTTTAAAATGTGACATGATTAATTTTTCCCGATTAACATATTCATTAAATTTATTTCAGACACAATAAATAGTATACTAGACTATTATTCAGATAGAGTGCAAGGCTGGCAGATGACTCTGAAAAAGCCGTAAATATTCCCCTATTCCTGAAATTCCAGCGATTACTCTTGCCTCACTGACCTGCTGGGCTTTGTTTGTCTGTTTGTTTGTTTTTTAACATTTTCATCCAGGTTTGGGGGGAGATAGACAGGAAAAGCTAACATTCTCAGCTCTGCGGTGGAACAGATGACATGCATGTTTAGATAACTCTTATATTCTTTCCTTTGCCCATATTTCCCAAGGGAAAAATCATAAAAGTTCTCACCCTTGTTGTGTGTTTTTCAAATTTACCTTAGGGAAATTAATGCCCCAGGCTATCCTTGTAAACTCACCAGGACTTTTTACCAATGCAGATCCAGCCCTAGGATCCCCTTCACAGTGGCTAATCACAGTGGACACTTAAAGGCTTTTGCCTCCTTGAGGAACACTGTAGACATAGATAACCTGCCTTTCCTCACTGATTTCCAGTGAGATACAAGCTGAGGTCAGGTTAAGAGCATCTGTGTATTGGCTGCTCCCCTCAGCCTCACCCTGCAACCAGAAGACTCATTGGAGGCTAAGCTATCGTCATGATATGGTCTCTGGCTCAGCTCTATTTTTATATTCTTTATTTTCCAAAGGAGAATTAAAAAGCCAGAAACAAAAGCTAGAGATGAACTTTTCAAGGGCCCAAGAACAGGTCAAGTTCTTTCAAAAGAACATCTGCAGAGTTGGCAAACATATTGCCTATGTTTTCCTGAGCTCATAAGGAAGAAGAGGAAAGAGGAGGAGAGTGGGGAAGGAGGACACCAGGGGTGTTTTACTTTGTTAAGATTACCATGGAAATGTTAACACAAAAATGCTTGTCCTCAGCACCTCCAGCCTTATAGCTAATGTGACACAGGTGGGCGTGGGTAGGAGGGGCCACTCAGCAAAACCAGCTTTGTTTGATAGCATGCTTTTCTATCAGGCATGGAGACCAAAGAACAAGGTGATGTTTGAAGACCACACATGGCAAACAGTATCAATTGCTTTCTTCTACTGTCACAAAAGCAGGGGGAAAAAAAAAACCCACGGGAGAAAAAAGTCGGGAGAGTCTCCACAAAGTCTCTATGTCTGTTAGGAGCAGCTCAAAGCCTGGTAAACAGTAATGCTAAAATACTAGAGAGAAAAGCCGGGGATGGGGAGATGGCTTTGTGGATAGAGTGTTTGCTGCATAAGTGTGAAGACCCAGTTTCAGGTTCCCAGCCAGCCTAGCCAGTTGGCATGCTCCATGATCTGATCGGTGAGTGACTACCTCAAGAAAACAAACAAACAAACAAACAAACAAACAAAAACCCAGATGAAGAGCATTGAGGGTATCTGACGTCAACTGCATTGGATAGCTCTGTGTCAACCTGACAAAAACCAAAGTCATCTGAGAGCAGGGAATCTTATGTGGGAAAATGCCTCCTTATGTGGGGGAGGGCACAGCCATTGTGGGTGGGGCCCTCCCTCAGCTGGTGGTTCTGTTTCTGTAAGAAAGCAGGCTGAGCCAGCCATGAAGAGCAAGCCAGTAAGCAGCAGCCCCTGCATGGCCTCTGCATCAGCTCCTGCCCCAGGTTCTTGCCCTGTTCCTGTCCTGACTTCCTTTGATGATGAACAGTGATGTGGAAGTGTAAGTAAAATAATCCCTTTCCTCTCCTTTTGGTCTTAGCGTTTCATCACAGCAAATAGAAACCCTGACTGAGACACAAACCTATGGCCTCTCCATGCACACTCACAGGGGAGCACATCCCAACACACATGCCATGATGCATGTACTCCACAAACAGAAAAAAACAAAACTCTCCAGTAAGTTCCCAAACATATTAACTACTAATTTTTTGACTTAGATATTATTTATGCTATAGTAAACCCCAGACCTGGGCTACTCACTCACCAGTCGGCTGAGTCACTGATGGTAGCCTTGGCCCATGTGCCTGCTTCTGTCATTATGAATCCAACATCATCATGGGAGCTGGAAGAGGACTGGTCAGAGAGGTGAGGAGGGAGCACAGGCAATCTGTCATCTTCAATCATGACAGTGTCATCGTGAGGCATGTTCACCGTGGGGGACAGCTGGCATTTACCTGACCAGTGAAAAAGAAGTTCTAGATGTCAATGTAGGTGCCATACCTGTTCATTTTAAAATTTTACTACAGCAAGAAAACCCCTAAGTCTTTGACACACCTGCTCTACCTGATGGAATGAGAGAACTCAGTGTATTTGTTTCTCATAAGGCATTGTCAAACACAAACCTCAGGTCGGTATGACTGCTTCTGCAGCATGGCTACACAGCATGCGGCAGAATATGTGATGTCTCTGGTTTTAAGATTTAAAAAAAAAAAAAAAAAAAAAAAAAAGGATTACCTTCAAAATAGTTTAATGTGAACACAACACATAGGGTCTTAGGTATGGGAGTCTTCTGGGAGGTTTACTCAGGAAATCTGAAGGCAACCCTCACAAACTTACAGTGATCATCTATCCATGCACTCATTAGGTAGCTACTACAGAGTAGACAAGCAACATCATCTCCATACTTAGTCACACCCTAGTGATGGAGGGAAAACACCTATGGAGCAGGCTAACTTGTGTAAGGACTGTACCAGTTAGGTTCACCTGGGAGAATGATGGGCAGACACGGGTATGATTGTTTAGGGTGTCAACCAAAGTGATCCGAGCAAGGTTTTGAATGCCGGCTAGGACTTCTCTACTAGAAGAAATGATGGCATTTATCCCAGAAACAACAATGGCAACAAAATCAGCCCATGATGAATTCAGGTGACACTTGACAAGACCTGGCATGAAAGCCAAGGAGAATACTTTGAAATGATAACAACCTAGAAGTGGAAAGCTTAGCTTAAATCAGATGTGTTTCTTGAGGCTCTGAGGGCTCTCCTAGGAGGAGGGAATGGAACCAGACATGCTTCTTGAGGCTCTAAGGCCCTGAGAAGAGAGGACCTCGAGTATGACTAGTCAATTACAAAATGTTCGAAGTATCTCTGTCTTCTCTCCAGGCCCTTGAAGTAAAACGTGTTGAGGTTCATAGTTTAGCATGGTGTTCACACATCATAACCTTTCTTGGGATAATATTAGGTCTCAAGTCTCCAGGTCCCTAAAGGTAATACTGGAGCACAAACTGTGCCCTTATTCCAAATTACCTACAGTTCTTGCACTTCTTTCCAAAGTCTTTCCATTTGTATTCTGAATAAAACTGACAAGATTTTTGTCCAGGTGCACATCTTGTAAGAGGTCAAATTCACAGAACAAAAACTGTATGGCATGACACACTAAAGAATGTACCCAAGCAAGCAAGGAACCATGACAATCTCCCCGCCCACCTCACAGGAAAAAGGAAAACAATCCCTCTATATGTAATGTCCAAATTTGTTCAGCCAACTGTACTGGTTGTTATCCAAAATAGCAAGACTGTTGAGCTTTCTCAAGCCTCACCATCATTTAGAACAAGGTGCTCTTTCCATCCACAATGAATTGACTTTTCAAAAATAGTTCAACAACCTTTTATTATCATTTTTATATCAGTCTTAGATCTAGCTTTAAAACTGAGCACTTATTAGCATATTGTATAAGAACGAATAAACTGGTAAGGTCGTTTAGAGCACAGTATAGCTTTCTGTGGCTGATTCAGTAAAGAAACAGTTGCTGTATATCTTTCAGTCCTTACCAAAAAACTTGCCAGAAATTATAAACACATCATTATTTAGCATTAAGCGTACTGCTATCGAAACCATGCATGTTCATTAAAACCCCTGCTCAACATACTAGCTAGAAAAACATCCTACTTTGATTCAAATGTGCCATTTTGGCAAACCCTGGAACTGGCAGGTTCTTATAAATGTTCATGACATAAAAGTAAATCAAATGCAATCATTCCTCAGCCTTGATTTCAAATCACCTCTTTCCACTCAAACTGTAGGATATTAGAGTAGTAATTTGTTTAGCAAAATATTACTTGTACATCCATGGTAGTAAACTCCACTATCACTGGCCAAAGAAATGCTTTCCTTTAAGATGTATTTTGTCTCCTGCATGACCATGTTGAATTCATGAAGCCAGGGCTCCTTCCCTTGACTAAAGAAGCAAATGTTCCATTACTAAATACCAAGTCCTCACCCAGGAACAGTTTAACCAAGGAACCATCACAGAGTAATTATACTGCGTACCTTTCAAAGTCAAACATGCAACCCCTTGCACTGACACATTTATTTTAAGAGAAAGCCTAGTAAGAAATATAGAACCTTCTGACTGGATCATACAATCTTCTCTCTCTCTCTCTCTCTCTCTCTCTCTCTCTCTCTCTCTCTCTCTCTCTCT
>JADRCD010214163.1:0-19387 GCA_019843815.1 Montemys delectorum | reverse complement strand
TCTCTCTCTCTCTCTCTCTCTCTCTCTCTCTCTCTCTCTCTCTCTCTGTGTGTGTGTGTGTGTGTGTGTGTGTCTTATACCATATTGTGTAGAAACGCTGTACTGTACATGACACAGAATCTCAATAGCTATCTAGCTTTCTGTTTCTCAAACACACATTCTTGTATTCTCTCATATTCTCCCTTCCTCACCATCACCTCCCTCTCTCTGCCTCAAAATAGCAAGAAGTCTCTCTTGCATTACTCTCCAGTATAATATTTTATAAGATTTTGGGATCTGATCACCATGTTCTCTTCCAGTTAGCTTGCTTGTGAGGAACTACTCCAGGATCTGGTTAAAGAAACCCTCAGGGGTACCAAATAGATACTGGTCAAAGCTAAATGTCCCACTGAGACACACCAGGACCTCTCACTGACATCTGTTAGCCTTTGACACATCATAGTCGAAAAACATGAATCACATTCAAGATGGATTCAGTTTTTATGAGCTAAATTCTCCTCCTCCCCAACTATTTCAACAATATCTCCAGACTAAAAAATGAACATTCAGGGTCTTAGAGAGAGAAACAATAACATACAAAGTAATTGTTTACTAAACATTTATTCGTTGATGAATTTACATGGAAGGCAACACAATGCATGGTATCAGGAACAAACGAGATGAAAACTGTCAGCAACAGAACTCATTGTAAAACCAGCATCAGCATCTCAGTTCTCTATGTCAGGTTTTTAACAAAATGAAAATATTCTGAACATATCTATTTAAACCACCATAAAAGTACAAATATAGAAACCACTGAGATAAATAGCAGACTGGAATAAAAATTTAGCTCATGATAAACTTACTTTAAACAAAATTATGCACACAAAAACTTAAAAAAAATAATGTTCTATGCTTACAAAGAGGAGATTGTGGTATATTTATAAAGTAAACATGTTGGCAAACTGTGCCTGTTATTCATTGTTGTTATTAAGGTAGCTGAATAGTTGAAAAAGTCTTTCAAGGCTTTTCAAAGGAAAAATACTAAGAAGACTCATGAAGGGATAGAATACTTCTGGCCAGGCCTGCTATTATCCATCTATCTACCCACCTTACCTACCTATCTGTTCATTTACTTACTTTTTTTTTTTTTAACTTATTTAACCTAATTTTGTGGATCTGGGAGCAGAGCACTGTAAATGCTAGGCGAGTACTGTTAGCTATATTCCCAGGCCTTATGAGTTGCTTTCTAATACAAGAATAGGACTCATGTTTAACATTAATGGCAGTGGGAATCCAGCCAAAAAGAGAGGAGTGTGGTTAAGTCTGGCCTTTGGTGACATTTCTAAGTGATCCCTTCAAAGTGATAGAGATAAATTGGCTGTTACTAAAGAGGAACCTACCACCCAGAAAACCACATGTTCAAACTGTGGTTCAGGAACAATATGCCACTTCAGGTAAGCCACTGCCCAGGGTTCTGTAACTCTGACTCAAGAGCAGAATGACACCTGCAATGTGGGTGTCGAGGAAATGTCTTAAATATCTTATCACATGGGGACCAAGGGGATTAAGCTATGGAGAGATCTCAAAGTCTTTCAGTCAATGTGGTGCCACTAAAACTTACCGTGAGATCTTGGCATTCCCCAAGAGTGCTACTTCTAGAAAGAGGGAACAGCCAAAACCAAAACAAAGCAAAATCATCACGGGAGTGATGATTATCCACTAAGTGAGAAAGTATGACTGAAGACATTTAACATCCTTCCAATTAGGAAAGATGTTTCCTTTTGGTTGTACATTTTTTTTGAAGTCTCTTTCCTGGGATGTATACCCTTTCAAAAATTATCACAGGCCTTTAAAATTCCTTTAGTTGCACGTACCAAGTACTCCTTGTGAAAAATTGCCTTGCTCACACAAAATGAATCATTTTTTTTTTTTTGTGTCATTATAAGGAATTTCAACACTTCTTTTTCTATCATGGTTTATAGGGAGTGAGCTTATAGACCCAGCAGACAACATGAACTAACTAGGTAGGACCTCACTGAGACATGCACCTGACACAGTATAAATCAGCTGGCTGATGGAGAAAAGACATTCTGATATTAAGTATTGTTTCCCTCATAGTGGCAAAGTAACATCCTTTTCAGGATTTCTAATTCAGTGTTATCTAACTTCACCAGTAGCATGCATTTTTTTTTTTTTACAGCCAATCATATTAGGATAAGGATGGGAAAAGTATAATAACTTTGAAGTTTGTAAACAGCAAGATAAATTAAGTCTATATATTTCTCTAGGTAAAGCCACATGGGCTTTACCTAGTTTCCAGTTCAGCATATAAAACATGTCTTAAGGACATGGGGCAAAAAAGTCATCAAGAAGCCCTGGATTCAATCCCTTCCCCCAAAGATAAACTACTATAAAAACTTGGCCTACAGAGTATGATGTCATCCCCCAGCCCATAGGTCCCAGGACATGTGTGAGGCAACACCAAGCATAGCAGGAGGGACTAGCCTGCAAGGGGAGTCACCAGGAGTTCATTACATACCTAGCATAGGGAGGAAAAACATTGCCTCCCAGATTACCCACTGGAAAGGACTAACAAGTCAGGACTAACAAAACCGGGTGACAAAATATGGAAAAAATGACGTACTCCTCAACCCATGTTACACATTTCAACAAGTCTCTAGGTGAAAGATCTGGGTAGGGGCTGGTATGTGTTTGAGTGTTAGGTTTTCGCCTTCCTCTGAAGAACCAGGGATTGGAGGCAGGATGCTGGTTACAGGAGCTGGTGTACCAATGGGCTGATCAGTATGGCAAATCCTATGTTCCTATAATAGAGTGGAAATTACAGCGTATCACTTTGTATGCACACAGATCCAGGGACACATGCACACATCCTTTCCCAAGGGGTCTGAGATTTTGTCAACAGGTAAGAACTGGACAAAGATGCTTTACAGCTTGACAGGGAATCATGGATAACCCATCAGCAGCGGTAACCAACAGGCACATATCGAACTAGAAACTAGAAACAAGGCCCTTTACACGAAATGAGCTCAAACCAAGAGCAGGGACTGCCTCCCCAGTTCTTTTGTGTCACATGTAAAATCGGAAAAACATGCATGGGCCATATCAAAGGTAAGAAATCAGAGAATTTAGCAATTTCTCCAAGGGGAAAAGCTAGATGAGGAGGAAGAAAAATGACAGGGCACTTCACTACTTATGATGATTATATACAAACATTATTTTTCTGCAATGCTCAGTAGAAATCTCTCTGATGATACTGTTCCTTAAAGCACTGTCTACTGCTAACACAATACCTTGCCAGCAAGACAAGCTTTCCATGAACATCCCAACGAATTAACCAAGCTCCGTTTCAATGATGCACCACAATGAGAACTCATATTTGTATTAGATCTGTATTAAATACACTCCAAATGTAATTAAATTTAGGGTTTTACTTTAGAAAATTGCAAAAGCAGATCATAAAGTCTGAGTGTTTTATGTCAAAAGTACTTCTTATATCTTAAGTTTGAAAAGTCTCTCAAGTTAACCCCTAGATGAGCAGTTTTATAAATCCAGCCACTCCAGGGTCTGTTAGGAGAAGGCTGACCTATCTAGTAGGACAAGTGCTTATGACACTTTACCCGCTGGAGCCAAGAAGGCAGCAAGGAGCAGATCGAAGTCACAGGCGATGAATAGAGGAGTTAAAGAATAAAGCTGGGTTTCTACTGTAGTTGTTTTTAAAGATGTGTCTTACTAGGTACCTCATGTATTTTTCATCTGTGACTAAGCAGTTCTAATAAGAGTGACAACTTTTAGATTCATTTTTTTGCATTTGTTATGCATATGCGCTATGTATATGTGTGCACAAGCGTGTGCCAGTTCCTGCATGGGTGTATGTATGCACCCATGTGTGCTAGCCTCGGGCATTGCTTCCCAGGAACTGTCCACTCTGTTTTTTTGAGAGTCTCTTACTGGGACTGAGAGCCTGCCTTAGGCTAAGTTGGCTGGCTGGCTCGATGGCCATGAGCTCCAGGGATCAGTCTGTCCCCTGACCCTGTCCTGGGACTACAAAAGGAACAACACACCTGGCTTTTTCTACCGGGCTCTGGGAATTGGAAATGGATTCTTAAGGTCACACAGCATGGATTTTACCAACTGAGCTGTTTTTATTTGTCATTTGTTAAAATGTAGCTTCCTTTGCTGTTCTCAAGACGCCAGGGATACTGTGACTACTGAAAACACTTCTTTCATACCCTTTTCCTTTCTGCCTTCATCAAACATCTGGGAACTGAAGCATATTTAACCACTCAGTGCATGGATGTACTTTCCTTACATTTATGTGTTCTGCATGACCATAATGGACCTGTTCTCTTTTTCTCTCAGAGTCAGAGGTCTCCTTTACATTAATATTGCATTAAGCCCCTCTCCATAAACCAGGGTAAGCACAAACATGAGATGAAATGAAGAGAGCTTTACCTGACTCACCCATTATCCTGCTCAGAGCTGAGTTCCTGGTGGGCGACTCATCCAGCCCCTCGATCCCACTGTAGAGGGAGTGTGAGATCCTGCGTTCTCGGTCATCCAGTTCTGTTTCGATGGGTAGCTCAGGTGCAGCAGGGCTCCCAGGAGACCGGAGCTACAGAGAAAGGGGCAGGAAAAGTGAATCTTGGAGGCTGGTTAGCAGCATGGGGCCATGATAACAACCTTCTAAGGCTTGCATCCAACCAGGCCTCAAATGAGCTAGAACCTTTCAACCTACACCAAAATAATTTGTACTGTCAGCTTGGCCTAATGACCAGCTTTCTGTTGCACTTTATTCAACACCTCCCATGAAGCTCTGTCAACATTTGAAAATGTGTATATTAAAAAGTTTTGTTTTTTTTTTTTAAAAGTTTCACTTTATTGCTTATTTTTTCAATTTGAGTAGAGGCATGTACTGAGGTCAAGACCAACTATTGTTTAATTTGGGATTCCTGCTACCTGTCGCTCTACAGAAGGGAGGCTTTGTCAGCAGATCCCGGACTTCACTTAGCTTTGTACCTATGAGGGCAGAAATACATTTGCCTCCTCCGGGTATCAGTTTAGGAGCAACACACTGAAAATAAGTTCTGGAGAAATTAACACTCATGTAAAACTGTAAGGCAATCTCTGTTTGAAGCAATAACTGAGAAACACTTCAAGCACGTACAGAGGTATATGAAAGTAAGAATCAAACTGTGTGTGTGTGCGTGTGTGTTTGTGTGTGTGTGTGTGTGTGTGTGTGTGTGTGTATGCATCATGTGTATGGGTTTTTGCATGTATATGCATAGTATGTGGATCATATGTACAAGTTTGAATATGTACGGGCTCACATGTTCTAGTGCTCAGGCATGAAGAGGTCTGGGGTTGACCCTAAGTTAACTTCCTTGATAGCTAGCTCCCCACTTTATTGATGCAGCATCCTCCCCTCAACCTGGAGCTTGCCCACTGCCATTAGTCTATCTAGCTACCTTGCTCAGAGGATCCCCTACCTCTACCTCAAGAGTTCTATCATAATGGGCAGCTAACAGGCCTGCCTGGCTTTGAGGGAGGTTCCAGTGGTCCAAATCACACTGTTAACACTTAAGAGTGTTAGTCACAGAATTATCTCCCAAGCGTTGGACTAAATGAATAACAAAAAGCAGATCAAGGGCTGGGGGTGTGAATCGGTGCACACTGTGCTTGTTTAGCCAGGTAAGGCCCTGGGCTCAATCAGTCTCCTCAGGCACTGAACAAACTGAGTGCAGTAGCTCACACACGTAATCCCAGCACTCAATGCAGGTAGATCAGAAGTTCAAAGCCATCATTGGCTGCTACAGAGTGAGTTTGAGGCCAGCCTGGTTGGTATACAAGAGCCAAGTTATAAAAGTTAATTTTTTTAAAGTTTGTCTTTTTTAAAAAATATCAATCTCTACAGCTTTGGATAAAAGTTGTAGGCAGTTCTCCTCATCAAAGCTGCGTGCCATCTTCTCCATAGAAATACCCAGAGGAAGATGTCTGCGCTAGGAAGGACTGAGCCATTTGACATGGTGTAGGGTCCTGCACCACAGTAACTATGAGGACCCAGGTGGACCAGCTCCCTGAATGGTGCTGCTGAGATACACCAGGCAGGGCCTGAGATGAGCAGATTCTTTCATTAGGCAGAGCGGCTACCCCAGTCAAACAGGGAGCCTTCCACTGAGCAGAGTATTGCTTCTGTTGAAAACTATCCTGTGTTTATGTAATGAGATACTTAATGACGTTCCAAGCTGTAGGCTGAGCTTGAGAAGCACCAGAGAGGTGGAACCCATTGAAGGGTCAACGCAATTACAACTGGGGACCCTCAAGTCGCAGGAGAATAATAAACTTGCAGTGCGGCGAATTAGACTAATAAGGTTTAAACTGTGAAATCGGGGTTTGTTTTATTAGTTTTCCCTTGAAACTGCAGATTATAGCTGACAGCTTTACTGGCAGGTAAAGCATCTAAGGTCGCTGATATGAAGACATACAAGAATGCTAAAGCACCATTGGTACCTCCATTCACGGATTCCTCCAAGAAGCCAAAGCAGGAACAAACCTCATATCCAGTACCCTTAAAGACAAGCGTGCTTTTTCTTTTTCTTTTTTTTTTCTTTTTGGTTTTTTTCTAGACAGGGTTTTTCTGTGTAGCCCTGGCTGTCCTGGAACTCACTCTGTAGACCAGGCTGGCCTCGAACTCAGAAATCCACCTGCCTCTGCCTCCCAAGTACTGGGATTAAAGGTGTGCGCCACCATCACCCAGCCAAGCATGCTTTTTCAAAGCTGACCATATGAAGCCATTGTATAGCTCTATAGCCAGGTGCTGGCCTAACATGCCTAGACCTGGAAGTCCCCTAGCCACACAAAGGAATACTCAAAACAAAACCAAAAACCTTGAGATTTTAAATGAAAATATACATGAAAGACGCTTGCCCTATTAGTCTCTAGGAAAAAGTACTGCTTGGTAAAGGATATTTTATTGGGAGACCAAAAGAAAAAAAATCTTTGCATTTGCTTTCAAAAATAAATTTAGCTCCACTATACAATTCGGCAATTTTCTGAGGGAAAAAAACAAAACAAAAAAAAAAACAAACACACACACACAAAAAAAAATCTTTAGAAACATTCTTTAAAAAACTTAAGTATGGGAATATTTAAGGTTATAATAAGTGAAATAAAATTCCATATAAAAGAATGGGCAGGTTTTGTAGAGAAAAATCACTCAAGATGCATGTTCTTGAAGGGTAGGCTTGTAAACATCAGCACCTCAGCCGGGTCTAATTTACATATGAAAGACAGATTTAAATGAAGCTATCAATAGCCTACTATATAAATAGTTAAGGGAATTTAGAACACCTTTTAATTCCTCCAGTTTTATCTCAGTTTTGTTTTGTTTTGGAGACAGGGCTTCACTATGCAGTCCTGTGAGTATAGTGAGCACTGAAGCTCACTATATAGAGATCAGGAAGGCCTCAAACTCACAGCAATCTCCCTGTCTCTGCACATCCTGATGCTAGGGCCACACCCTGCAACTTCTCCAGGATTTTGTTTTGTTCTGTTTGTAGGGGTTAGTGCTGTTTGTTTGTATTTAAGATAGGGCTTCTCTGAGCAGCCCTGACAGTCCGGGAACTTAGAGGTCTCTAAGTGCTGGGACCAAAGTTGTGCACCAGTATTAAGAGAAAGGATTGGAAAACAGTTTGGTTTAAAAATCTCTTGATTTTTTTTTTTTCTTTTTTTTAAAATCTAAGAAAACAAAAGCAGAGTGTGTCAGGTGGTCACTGGACCTGCAAGATAAAGGCACTCTGAAGAGCAATTCCCACTGGGCCAGCCGTGTCTCTCCAGCCTTTAAACATGCAGCTTAATGCTTAATAAATGTTACTAAAATTAATAAAAAACTGGGAAAAGATGCAATTTTTAAAAATAATAAAATTAGAATAAACAGCGTGTAAGCACAGCTGCACTTGTCAGGCTGTTCCATGTGTTGAAAAAGAAGAAAATCTGTAGTCTCACCCAACTGGGGCCAAAGGCAGCACTGGGAAGACCCTTGCCTGGGCTCTAGAACAGACTTTCTATTTACTGAGAAAAAATAGTATGCGTTTCCAGTACACCACCCGTTCTGCAGGATATAAAATATCTCATTTCTTGACTCGTTAACTGGGAATTTATTTTTCTTTGTGGTCACCATGCAAGGCAACTACCAAGCAAGGTCAGTAATAAAGGCTCCTATGAATCACTATTATAATTTTATCTACAGGTCTAAATGTTAGAAACAATAAAAAATTGCAAAACTGTATAAATATGTTTTCAAAAACATATTCAGATGACATATTGCTTTTATAAATGGCAGTAACCTGCTTCTTAATAATCAGCTGGATATTATCCGATGATTATGCTTTTTTATTAAATATTTAGAATAATTTCTTCTTATAAGAAGTTAAAAACTCTTTGGAAACTAATATTAATACAATTTCTGGATTCTAAATTGCTTTTCTTGGAGGGGCTGGAGAGCCCTGAAAGCCACCTTCCCTGTAGGAAAGTTAGCATCAGCATAACTTTAACCTCCCTCCCAGTTACCCTCGGACTGATCCTGGCTAGCAATTAGGAAAACCTATTTTCCAGTTTCCACTTAGATTTTATTCCCATGTTTGTCATAAAGCAAGCACTGGCTGGGCAATTAGTTAAATAAAAAGTAGATGAGTCAGATTCCATAGAAACTAGCACACCAGGTTGCATGACGTGCTTTTTTGTGCTAGGTCCACCATGGTATGACACCTAGCCTAGATTACAGGTTTATTGTGACAATACTAATGTTGAAAGGTTCATAAGCCTGCAGTTAATAATTATGTTTCAGATCTGAGGGAGAGGTTTTTGGCTTCTGCATTTTTTTTTCCCAAGGGGCTGGAGAGATGCCTCGAAGGTTAAGAACACTTGAATGCTCTTCTAAAGGTCCTCAGTTCAATTCTCAGCAACCACATGTTGGCTCACAACTATCTGTAATGGGATTTGAATCCCTCTTCTGGCATGTGTGAAGACAGAGCCCACATATGCATAAAATACACGATAAATAAATCTAAAATTTTCTAATTAAAATAAAATTATATAATTTCCCCTTCCCCTTTCTTCCCTCCTAACTCTCAGAAATCCATAGTATTAAAAAAATTGTCATTATTCTGAAATACATAGATACAACCTGCTCAGTCCATATAATGCTACTTCTATGTGTATGAGTCCAGGACTGGCCACTTAGAGTTAGATAACCAGTTGGGGGAGTTTTAGGGCTCAGTGTCAAATTCTGTTTTCATTTAGTTTCCTTCATGTCCTTAGGTCATGATAGCAAGAATCTTAATGGGATAAGCAAGCCCCCAGGTTACTGGGCCCTTTGATAGAAGAACCAGAAGCTCACACAAGAATCCTATGTTCTTCTCCATATTTGGGTAATGACACAGTCAGATCCAATGTGGGATGGTGAGGATCTTGCTTCCAAATGACTGTCACCATGCTGGCCCTATCCCCCATGTCTTGCACCTCCTTCCTCTTCACTGACCTATCCAAATTCATCTCATAAAATACACAGGGCAAGAATCAGGAATTATTCCTCAGGGCTTTTTCTATTCTATGTAGCTTTCTAATTCCAAAAGGATTACATCTAAAGGAAGAATTAATTTTGAATCAGTCCTTGACGTCCAAATCCCCTCACATAAGATTTAAGACACCGGCTCACCTGGCAGAGCTTTAGGCTAAAGCAAGGTTTTATATAGAATCGCTTCTAACGGATATGCTGAAATAACTATGCTATGACGAATTACAGCAATTCTCACAAATATCCATTCCCTTCGGATATTTAAAATCAGCCTAATTCTCATACATAGCTTATTTTGAGTACCACACAGAGGTACCAGTCCCCTCCAGCCTTCTTTAGAAGGCAACAGATTTCTCCCTTGGAGTAAATAATATCAATTTGTCTTCCTGTTTCATGTATCCCAAACTGGAAGGAAGGAGGGAAGGGAGAAAGGAAGGAATGAAAGAAGGACAGAAGAGGGAAAGAGGGAAGGAGAGAGAAAAGAAAGGAAAGGATGAAGGGAAGAAAAGAAGGAGGGAAAGAAGGAAAAAGAAAAAATCATGATATTAAAAACCAAACAAACAAAAACAACCACCAACTAAATCTGTCTTTAAAAACATCGTATCATCCTTCAGGAGTGAATTGGGATAGAGCACAACTTCTAGAAATCTCCCATCATCCTTCAGAAGTAAACGGGCTATGAAAACAGTGAAGAGAGTATTCTAAAATTGAAAGGAAGCAGGAGGGCCTCAGCTAGGAAGAAAAGGGGGTAATAGCAGAAGACAGATTCAAGGTAAAGAGAGCCCAGGTGAGCTATCAGGCGCCTGACTGTGAATCTGAACATGGTCAGGTGGAGCAACGCAGATCAATCCACAATGGCCTGACCCTGGAGAACTAAAGAGATCATTTTACTTGGCAGACTGTGGAAAGAAGGCCTAGCTACGGAGTCAGTCTCTAGCAGACCACAGAGGAGGCCAGTATCTGCAACAGGCCAGCTCAGATGCGCAAGAATGGGCCGAGAAGGGACACTCCCAGACCAAGCCATAGATATAGAGGCCATGTCTGAAAGCTTGTGAGAACCCCACATTTCTGAAGACATACTTGCAGGGCTTAGGAGACGTGCAGGGAGAGCATCTCCAAACTCTGTGTAGGAGGAGGCGTTGGCAGAACACACGCTTGAGATTCAGCATTACATCATTATCCTTCGGTATTCTTGGGTGTCTGTTCCAGGAACACCTATAGACCCCCAACCCCACGGATGCTCAAGCCTTTATCTGGGAGAACACCATGTCTATGCAAAACCTACACAGGTCCCTCTACACACAAAGTCTCTAATCTATGAAGACAAAGAAATGTAAATGTAGTAAAGGGCTATTAGGCAGTGCTGTTTAGAGTAGGTGACACCACATGTCTATGTATGCTAGTGCAAGGTGACTAGTTCCCTAATATTTTCTTCACGGAAAGTATTGGGGTTTTGTGGAACACAGACTGTGCAGGTGAGGAACAAGCTTGGAAGCAAGCATCAACTTGGGAACATAAGCAGAGATGATCAACCTCGGAAGAGCCTGAGGCTCACATACACAGGAAGGACAGGAAGTGGAGCCAGAGACTCATAGCAGATAGAAAGAGAGCAGAGGTTAGACCTCTGAAATCAAGCAAAGCAGACCAGAGGCACTGCTCAGGAGGCCTTTGCATGCTGCAGAAGGACCAGAGTTAGTGATACATGGGTTTCAAATAGCAACTAGTGGGGAGATCAAATATAAGGCTATGTAAATGTTAGGGAGGTAGCCTACCTAGAGAGGCTATAGAGATAGTTAAGTGCTTTCCAGGGACTTTTAGGTACGAGGCAAGAACTTTAGGGATGAGAAGTAAAGAGCTCAGTGGATAATGTGTTTGTGCAGCAAACACAAGGACCTGAGTTCAGAGTCTCAGCACTTGTGTAAAACCAGGTCACAGCAATACTTTCTGTAAAGTGTAGTGCTAAAGAGTGGAAGACAGGTAGAGAGAGATTCCAGGGACTTACCGGCCAGCCCTTCTAGCCAAACTGGAGAACTGTGATTTCAGAGAGACTCTGCTTCACACAATAACATAGATATGCAAATGTATGTGTGCTATATACATACACCAACATCCCCACACATACTCACAATGTAGTACCCCCAAATATGAGGAAAAGAACCATGTTGCCTAATGGAGAAGCTTCTTCTCATGAATTCCTACCTTTTCTAAGAGAACACCAAGAATATAAGCCTTAAACTTCAAGAGACTTGGGTGAGATACCATGCTCTGGTCTCGGAACAGAATCAAACACCTACAGGGAGCTCAAGAACACTACTGTAAACTGGGGCTCATTCATGACAACAGGATGGCCTATGAGGACATCATTATTTACAGTAGCATAATTTACACAATCCTTCCCTGTGACTCAAACAGAAAACTTTTTTTGAAGTGATAGAAATCTCACACCAGCAAAAGCACATGTGAGGCCTACTGGAAACCCAAACTGAGCTACTCTGGCTGCATAATTCTTTAGTCAAACCCTCGTAGTGCAAATAGCTTCTCTATACTTACACAGAAACCTCAGCACTTCACACACACACACACACACACACACACACACACACACACATACATACACACACACACAATTAACTATAAGCTACTGTGCCCTAAGAAACAGTAAGAAGCAGCCATATAGGAAATGGTAACAGAATCACAGACCGCTATGTGGATCGCAGCTGCTCCCACACTTAAATCCTCTTCATTCACGTAAATTCAAATGTAGAAGTAAATGTGACAGGGATATTTCAGTAGGGAATCTAGACTCACATCTTTCATAGGGCAAAATGGAATAAATCAGTGCCTTTATCAAAACATTTTCAAGCTAGTGCACGTTTGCCTTACTCTTGGGGAATCAGAATCCTACAGAAACAGAATGGTCTTTGTTACCCATTATTGCAAAAATTTCCCACAACATTCCACATTCAGGGTATGTGTGTTGGAGGGGTTGAGTGTGTGTGTGTGGGGGGGTGAGTACGCATGCATCCATGTGTGTATGTGTGTGTGTGCACATGCCAGCAACTGATACCCCCTATGGCTCTGTGCTTTATTTTTTTCTGAGTCAGAATCTCTTACTGAACCTGAGGCTCAGAGACTCAGCCAAATCGATAGCCAGTGAGCTCCAGAACCTACAGATTCTTTTGTCTCTATGTCTCCAGTGCTGGGATCTGAAACTCAGGTCGTCGCGTTTGAGCAACAGCATCTTCCATCTCTGCTGTCTTCTTAGCCTCCAGACCTCATTTTTAAAAAGATCAAGGCGGTGATACTTTTGTGAATAGACATTGCTGTGTATCCAGCACCTATCAAAATTTCTGACATATAGAAGATCTTTAATATATATCTGTCCACTGACCACTGTCCTCGGGAATTGGAAACAACTCTTTCTCTAAAAGAACTACCTAATATAGACACTTGTGTAGTACACTATCCTGAGAACTATTCACAAGCATCTGCACAACTAGGACTAAAAATCCCAAACAATGATTTGACAAAAAAATAACCACCATTCAAGACATTACTGAAAGGCTGAGGTACAAGTCAGTAAGAACACATGCCCAACCAGTATAATATCTGGAATCCACCCCTTAGTGCCACTAGTAGAATAAAAGGGGGCAGTCCTGTAGGCAACAGGACTATCAGGATCAAATTTGAATTCTTCCCATTCAAAAGAATGTCTGAGGTTTTCAGTTAATGTTAAATTGATTCTTGTTGTAAACATTAGCTTAATAATTGTGGCTATTCCACATTTGACAAATAAAAGCAATGCAGGTGTGTGTTGGTTTGAATAAAAATGGCCTCCATAGTCTCATATATTTGAAGCTTAGTCACTAGGAAGTGGCACTATTTGAAAGGATTAGAAGGATTAGGAGCTCTGGCCTTGCTACAGCAAGTATGTCACAAGGCTGGAGCTAGAGCTCAGTTCATAGAGCATTTGTCTAGAATGCACAAAGTCCTGGTTTTGGTCCCCTCTATTGCATAACCAAAAATGATGGTGAATACTTATAACCCCAGCACTGGATAAGTGGAGCTAGAGGAGCTGAAATTTAAAGTCACAGAAAGTTCAGACTATGCTGGGTCACATGAGACAATGTTTGAAAGCGAGATGTTCTCCTGACAAGCCTGCACAATCTTATTGAGCCACAGAGATAAGTGACGCTCTTCTAGGAGACATCCTCTAATTTACCTCATTACATCTGCTGATCCGCCTCGCCACAATGAGCTGGATCATGCCACGCTTGTTGCCCTCGGTGGACATGGACCTCCTCAGAGTCTCCATGGCTTCCTGGTTGGCTTTACCCAGAAGAGACTCTCCATTTACAGCTATCAGCTGGTCATTTACCCTCAGCCTTCCATCCTGTGAGGAAGGCAAAGGAAGAATTGCTGAGTGGTCTGTAAGAGACTTCTTTTCCGTAAGTTTAAATAATTAAAATATAAAAAGGAAAGAAAAGGGGATCTGGGGGCTTTAATCTCATCGTAAGCAGCTGCTGTGGCCTCTGCCTATTTCAGTCTTTTAGACAGTCCCAAGCCATTATTATAATCTGTTAACTAAATGGAATACTCATTCAAAGGACATAAAGTGATCATCACTGGCTTGTTTGTTCTCAGAAACAGCCAAGAAGGTTGTTTACAAATGAGATCCATCAAGATCAAGACAACTGTAGAAAACTGTTCTCCACAAAGAGCCAGGAAGCTTGCTCTAGGCCTAGACGGAGCAAATGGTCTCCCAGGACGGAGAGGAGAAAAGGAAGCTTTTCCCCCGCCCAGGACTTAGGCTTTGCCTTCACACATGTTATCATCACCGAACTGAGAATACAGAATAGAGGTTGCATGAAATAGAATGAAGAGTTAGAGTGATGAGCTCCACTCCCCCAAATGGTCCAGGCAGAGGATCTACAGAGAAAGAAAATATTACTAATAGAACCTATAGGTCAGAGAGGAGGTGGGTGAGAAACCTCGCCAGCAGGCACAGGCTGAACGAGACTGACGGGCTCTTACTTTAGATGCAGCTCCACCGTTAATAATAGACTTAACGAAGATCCCCAAATCTGCGTGGTTCTCTTTGGAACGGTTCCCCTTGACGCTGACACCAAGCCCTGCAGATCCTGAGTCATTCAGTGGAACTTCAAAAGTCAGAAACTCCCTGGTACCGTCGGGTGTGAGAACAACGTCCTCATCTTCAGCTTTCTAAAAAGGGAAAAGAATTGCACAGGGTATTAAACTATCAATGCCTCTTTCTCTAGCTACTACACTGAAAATCTTTAATAAGTTCTCTAATGGAACGGGCAGATTTCCTTCCTTGACAGGATCCATGATGATGGTACAACTGTCCTACAAGACTACCCCTGAGCCTGGTTGTGAGCAGCTTCAGGCTATGCTTACATCAATGCTGTACCAAACCTGTAGCTGATTCTAAGAAACACAGGGGTAACACAAAAGAGATATGCAGACTTCTAAAGTCTGGGCTAGTTTGCAAAGTCTTTGTACTGTTCTGTCTTTACAATGCAAAACAACTTTTTAAAAGCCAAGATAAGCAAATCATTTGTCTTTTCGTGGAGGATTTGCAGTCGTTAGTAGTTACTTCAATATTCACTTACACTGTGTGCATTTTTATGCATAGACAATATCAAAACCCCAAAGATACAAAGCTAGCCAGGAAAGGTATTCAGGTTTAGGGCCAGTGCTGAGCTATAACCAGCAACATCTGAGAGACAAGATAGAACCAAATAACATCTGGGAAGAGATTTCCATAATCCTGCAATCACACATCATATCACTGGCAGATATCACATAAGCATTGTTGTTTAATTAATTAGCTATGTACAACTCTTTGGTTTCCTAACTGAAGCTCAAAGAAAGACTTTCAAGATCCCACACGGTTAGAATGTATAAATCCTTGTTCGCTCCCCTAACAGAGGAAGAAATGAAAAATGAATCTTTAACCCAATGGAGTATGGTGTGAGGCCACATTCTATGACTAAATGCAAGTTCAGTATCCAAGAAGAAAGGGCAGGTTGCTGTCCAGGTCCTCAGCCACCCCACCAAGGCGAAGCACACCATCTTGACACCTGCCATTTCAAGTGGAAAACCAGACTTCTCCTGCAGCATCAGTCTTAGAATGCATAGACCCCAGTGAAGCCTGCAAAATAGTTTTCCTCTTTTCCCAACTTTGAAACCCTGCTGTAGCATCCTCTTTAGTCATTTAAAATGGACCATCAGTTACCATGGTGAGCTGTCACCCTAAAAGACAGCGTTGAAACAACTCTCGGTTACTCATAAAACTTGGCTAATATAGATGATAGGAACAGGATTTTTTTTTTTTTTTTTGTATCCTATCCAATTTTTTAAAAATTCTCAGAGCCTAAATCAAGTAACAATAAAATAATTTAAAAGAGAATTTGAGGCTTTTCATATACACACATACATACAAAATTTGCTATTTTAAACCTTAAAATCTAAAATAATGTTACAAAGCTACATACAAAGCAATGTTTCCACTTTGCTGACATTCAGTGTGTGTGTGTGTGCGTGCGCGCACGCACATGCATACATGTTTGTGTCACTGGTGATAAAGCAGGGGCCTCATGAAAGGCAGTCTAGAAGCTGTCTGCTGCTGGCCTACATGCCCAATCATACAAGAGTGCATTCTTGGAAACATTTCAAAGAATAGCCTGACAGTGAGTAAGGAGGAGTTGGTTTTCAATGACATAAAACTGCAACCTTTTTAGACCATGAAAAGTATGCACTAATAATGAAAAATAAATGTTTAAAGGACAGTGTCTATATAAAGTAAATATTTACCATCGGATTTAGCTTCTCTGATCTTTGTAACCACTTTATCTTTACAATATTCCCAGAGAATAATTACAGTTCAAGTCAATAAAACTAATGAACTGGAGACAAACCAAGGTCAGGTAATTGTCTCAAAATATTGATATATCACACATATATTATACAGAAATATCTTTCTACTCATGCAATGCTCTATAAATGCTAATGTTCACTTCATTTTTCATTTCTTTAATCTATGTGTATCAAAAACAAAACACTAGGTAATTATTCTATAAATGACTACTATTGCAGTCTTACTGTAAATGTAAAAATATACCATCTGGAGGCTGGAAGCACCTCAATGTGAGAGCACTAGCTTAGCAAACATCTAAAAGGACACAGGGTCGTATCAGCATTACAGACAACCAAAGTAATAATACTTAAAAGAACATCCCATGTGAACATCCCACGTGGGTAGATTTCAATGATCAAAAGAAAAAAAAAAAAAACCAGCACCAATAACTCCAAGCCACACCACTGTCCCCTTGTATTTGGAATTCAGAAACAATTAGGAGATGAAATTTATTTTTCTGAGCATGCTGCGTTTGAGAGGCCATGGATGCTGTAGGTTCTCGGGCTTTGCTAAATTCAAGGAATCACAGCTGTGTTTTGTGCACACAGGGACTCAACTGCTACCAATTCTCTCCAATCCTAAGGACCTTAATTGTCATTGGCAGATTTAGATCTTCAGTTTGGCTTTCTCGTGTTTACTGATTCCAACATTTCCATAATGATTTTACAAAAGCTTAAAATTCTCAGTTTTTGGTTTTTGGTTTTTTTTTTTCCCCACTTGAAAAATCAAGACAAGGAGCTGAGTGAATTCATGAAGAAAAAGGCTAATCATGGTGGGAGCGCTCCCCCACTGCCTTGCTTAGCAGTTTCACTTACTAGGAAAACTGCAAGAGACATGGGGGTGGGGTGGGAGGGTCTTTTCTTAAGGTTCTTGTATCAAACCTTGAGACTTTATTGTCATTAAGAACATTGAAGGGAGGCACTGTCAGCTGCATTAGCATTTCATTATTAACCCACTTGGGCTCTTGAAGGAGACTGAAATTAACACCAGCTTTTAGAAATTTAGGGTTTTTTTTTTCGGTGCGGGGGTGGGGGGGAGCAGTAACTTAAAAGTTTCTTCTGTAAAAACCATTTTGAGATGCAACATCATAAAAGTCTCCACAACACTGAGCTAGTATGAGGATCTCTGTGCTCTGACAGCATAGAAACAATCAAAGGGTTTAGTTCACACAGCAGGTACAAAGGTTAATACATTCTCCAACATGCTCCAGCTGGTTTGGCTGCTCTTTCACACACATGGACAGTGGGTATCTACTGTAGAGCATGAACAAGTTCCCATCAAACTTGACTGCAGTTCTCTCCTTCATGCTTCTCCACTGGCAAATTTGCCTTTAATGTCCAGAAAACAAAGGGCATTTTTTTTTTTTTTTTTTTTTTTTTTGGTCAAGCATACTAGAAATAGGGGTCCTGCCTAATGTGTCCTGTGAAAGCTATTGAGTTTCCCATAATCCTCAGAGAAGAGAAGAGTAACCAAAAGGGGAAATGACGATCAAATCTCTGGGCTGATGAAATGTATAAAACATATCGAAGAAAAAAAGGGGAAGAGTTGTAGACATAGAGTACTGTAAGATCAGAGAAGTACATGGTGACAGCTTATCAAGGCACTACTGTTCACAAAGTTCTTACACAGGAGTCCTGCTCCACTGAGTCTGTAGCCTGTAGATCCCTGGAGGGTCCATAAGGAGGGAGAGGTACTTCAAATTCAAAGGAGAGGGGAGCAAGCCATTCACTAAGAAAGAACAGGTCAACAATAGATAATCCTCTTTTGCAAACTCTAGTTAAAAGCTATAAACTGACTGGGAACAATCATCCAATTGTTAAAGGCGTTCTTCAGAACTATGACATTGAACAATGTGCTGAACTTGATGGGGTTCTGATGAGCACAGTGGTGCAAAACTAACCTTAGAGCTCAGGAGGCTGAGGCTGAAAGACCCTGAGAACAAGGGCAACCTGAGCTGCTGGAAGGAAGGAAGGAAGGAAGGAAGGAAGGAAGGAAGGAAGGAAGGAAGGAAGGAAGGAAGGAAGGACATAAAGACATATGCGTATACACCCTGGAATGACAAGTGAATGTATAAACAGACAGAGCATCTATAGAAGGCAATTTGAGAGCCTATAAGCTTGCATATTATATATTGAGTTTACAACTGACTGTGGCTATTTACAGAGATTTGTGGGGATGCTATCTGCCTTTATTACAACAGCCCCAAACAGAGATGAAAGATGAATTTTATTTTCATTATTTGAGCCCATCTTTCTGAGATTCACTACTTAGATTGCTTATTCATTATTATTTTTGTAGTTATTAGAGATTGAACTCGGAATGGGCATTGCTCATTCTAGAATCTTTGTCTTTCTTCCTCTTTCCCCGTAACCCAGATCCCCTTCCCAAACTTGTTTTTGTTTTGTTTGTTTGTTTGTTTTGTTTTTTTGAGACATGGTCTTTCAAATTTCTGAGACTGGCCTTACTCCACAGTACCCCATGCAGGACTTGGTACAACAATCCTCCTGCCTCAGCCTCCCCAGTGCTGAGACAACCAGGCCTGCTTATTAAATCACAATCAATCATATATCTGGATTTCCTATGTTGTTTCCTGATTCAATGAAAGACAAATATTCTTAAAGGCAATCTTTTGTTTGTTTATAGCAATAATAGTTATTAATTTCCAGTATCTGACCAGAAAAGTACCCCCACACACAAAAAATTAGAAAAACCCAAGTGAAGGGATATTCTCAAAGAGAATAGGTTCTCACTGTAGTTTTTTCAAAAATGTAAAACAAAGATACACTAAAGAACCACTCCAGACTAAGATTCTAGACACACAACTAAATGCCATGCCATGACCCGGCTTGGACTGGAGCCTAGAGGGCCATTCT
>JADRCD010214162.1:5762-80742 GCA_019843815.1 Montemys delectorum | reverse complement strand
CTATCTCCTAAGAGGCTCTGACAATACCTGACTAATACAGATGTAGAGGCTCACAGCCATTCATTGAACTGAGTACACGGTCCCCAATGAAGGAGTTAGAGAAAGGTTCTATGGAGCTGAAGGGTTTGCAGCCCCTTAGGACGAACAACAATTACTAACTAGTACCCTCAGAGCTCCCAGGGACCCAACCACCAATCAAGGACTATACAGGGTGGGATTGAATGTACTGGAAGCAGGTATATAGTAGAGAATTGCAAATTCGATCATCAATAGGAGTAAAGGACCTCGGCCTTGTGAAGGTTTTGTGCCCCAGTGTGGGGGAATGCCAGGGCCAATAAGTGGGAGAGGGTGGGGTGACAGGCATTGGGAGGGAGGAGGCAAAAGGGGTTTGTTCTTGTTTTTGTTTGTTTGTTTGTTTTCGAGGGGAAAATGGGAAAGGGAAAATGTACATGTATATATATATATAAAAAAAAAAAACATCTGGAAGCATATATGGCACTATTATCAAGTTCCCATGACAGCAAATGTGTGTCATTTTTCAGACATGTGTGAATTATATATTCATTAAATAACTGATAAACCTAGAAGAAACAAGCTAGATAAAAAAAAAAAGAAATTAGGGAAATAACACCCTTCACAATAGTCACAAATACTATAAAATACCTTGGTGTGATGTTAACTAAGCAAATAAAAGATCTGTATGACAAGAACTTCAAGTCTCTGAAGAAGGAAATTGAAGAAGATCTCAGAAGAGGGATTGCGAAAGCAATCTACAGATTCAATGCAATCTCCATCAACGTTTCAACTCAATTCTTCACAGACTTAGAAAGAGCAATTTGCAAATTCATCTTAAATAACAAAAAACCCAGGATAGTGAAAACCATTCTCAACAATAAAACAACCATCCCAGACCTTAAGCTGTACTACAGAGCAATTGTGATAAAACAAACAAACAAACAAACAAACAAAACAAAAAAAACAAAAAAAAAAAAACAAAAAAACCCTGCATGGTATTGGAATAGTGACAGGCAGAGGGATCAAAAGAGTGGAATTGAAGACCCAGAAATTAACCCACACACCTATGGTCACTTGATCTTTGACAATGGAGCTAAAACCATCCAGTGGAAAAAAGACAGCACTTTCAACAATTGGAGCTGGCTCAACTGTCCGTTAGCATGTAGAAAAATGCAAATCGATCCATTCCTATCTCCTTGTACAAAGCTGAAGTTCAAGTCAATCAAGGACCTCCACATAAAACCAGATACACTAAAACTAGTAGAAAAGAAAAGTGGGGAAAAGTCTCGAGCACATGAGCACAGGGGAAAATTTCCTGAACAGAACACCAGTAGCTTATGCGCTAAGATCACAAATTGACAAATGGGACCTCATAAAATTGCAAAGCTTCTGTAAGGCAAAGTACACTGTCAATAGGTCAAAGCAGCAACCAATAAGTTGGGAAAAGATCTTTACCAATGCTATATCTGATAGAGGGCTAAGATTTAATATATACAAAGAACTCAAAAAGGTAGACTCCAGAGAAACAAATAACCCTATTTAAAAATGGGGAACAGAGCTAAACAAAGAATTATAAATTGATGAACACCGAATGGCTGAGAAGCACCTAAAGAAATGTTCAACATCCTTAGTCATTAGGAAGATGCAAATCAAAGCAACCCTGAGATTTCACCTTATTCCAGTCAGAATGGCTAAAATCAAAAACTAAGGTGACAGCAGATGCTGGTGACATTGTGGAGAAAGAGAAACACTCCTTTAATTGCTGGAGGGATTGCAAGCTGGTACAAGCACTCTGGAAATCATTTTGGTGTTCCTCCGGAAATTGGACATAGTACTACCAGAGGACCCAGCTATACCACTCATGGGCATATACCCAGAAGATGCTCCAACATGTAATAAGGACACATGCTCCACTATGTTCATAGAAGTCTTATTTATAAGAGCCAGAAACTGGAAACAACCCAGATGTCCCTCAACAGAGGAATGGATACAGAAACTGTGGTACATCTACACAATGGAGTACTACTCAGCTATTAAAAACAATAAATTTATGAAAGTCTTACGGAAATGGATAGACCTAGAGAATATCATCCTGAGTGAAGTAAACCAATCACAAAAGAACACACATGGTATGCACTCTCTGATAAGTGGATATTAGCCCAGAAGTTCGGAATATACAAAGTGCAATCCACAAACCACAAGAAACTCAAGAAGAAGGAAGACCAACGTGTGAATACTTCATTCCTTCTTAAAATGGGGAACAAAATACCCAGGAAGGAGTTTCAGAGGCTAACTATGGAGCAGAGACTAAAGGAAGGACAATCCAGAGACTGTTCCACCTGGGAATCCTTCCCATATTCAATCATCAAATCCAGACACTATTTTGGATGCCAGCAAGTGCTGGATGACAGGAGCCTTGATATAGCTGTCTCCTGAGAGGCTCTGACAATACCTGACTAATACAGAAGTAGAGGCTAACAACCATCCATTAGACTGAGCACAGGGTCCCCAATGAAGGAGCTAGAGAAAGGACCCAAGGAGCTAAAGGGCTTGCAGCCCCTTAGGATGAAGAACAATATGAACTAGTACCCTCAGAGCTCCCAGGGACTAAACCACCAACCAAAGAGTACACATGGTGGGACTAATGATTCCAGCAGCATATGTATAGTAGAGAATGGCCTAGTCGGTCATCAATGGGAGGAGAAGCCCTTGGTCCTATGAAGGTTCTATGTCCCAGTGTAGGGAAATTCCAGGGCCAGGAAGCAGGAGAGGGCTGTTTGTTGATCAGGGAGAGGGGATAGGGAACAGGGTTTTTTTATTTTATTTTATTTTATTTTTCGGAAAGGAAACCAGGAACAGATAGATCATATGATATGTTAAAAAAAGAAAATATCTAATAAAAATTTTTAAATAAAAATTTAAATATGCATTTTATTAAGCCACATCTAAACATATTTACATTTATTAAATTAGAATTATGAAATGATTTGTTTATATTATATAATAAATGTATTGATAATAAATTATTAAATTATAATTATTACAAAATGTCTTATCAAATGCATAATAACACCTCAACATAGATTTTAGTATACAAATTGAAGGATAATTTGTATAATATTAGAACACTAAAAAAAATGAGCTTTGCATTACATAGCAAAGTAGAATTGTTGATAATGCCACTCAAGTACTTAATATGATTGAGTTTTATTTTGTTCTGCTAATCTCTAACTCATTGTCTTCCTGATTCAGCCCACCAGTACTAGAATTATGGGCCTGGGCTAAGCAAGGAGCTCAGCTTCATAGGAATCATTCATGAATGAGTGCTCATGAAATGCTTGGATGTTGATCAAAAGATAATACTTATATCTTTTTATTGAGGTTCTTACATATTTGCTGCATTTTTAGGGGGGTTGGCGTGACAAATGAGGTCAATTTCTGTATCTCTGAGGGCTTTTCAATTTGAGAATTGTTATAGTAATTTGATATTTATTTAAAATATCACAATAACTCAATTGCCAATTTTTTTCTTTTTCTAAGTGTGAGTCCAAGTATAAGGAGTAAATACATTCCTCTGTATACGTAAGTGACAGGGATTTGTTTTTTGGGTTTTTGTTTGTTTTTATTTTTATTTTATTTTTATTTTTTAATGGAGGGGAAACTGGGAAAGGAGATATCATATGACATGTAAATAAAGAAAATATCTAATAAAAAAGCCGCAAAGATCTCTTTTAATAATAGATAATCAAAATAGCAAAGGTCAAAATGGAACATCACTCACAACTAAAAAGAACTGAGCTGCCCAGCCATGAAAAGAGAAGAAACCTTACCTGTTTATTAGTGAGTGGAAGAAGCCAATCTGAAAAGACAACATACTATATGAATGACTCCAACCAAATGACATTCTGGCAAAGTCATGACACCAGTCAAAAAGAATAAGCAGACTGCAATGACTTTCAGAGGTGTTAACTAGTTGATATGATCATGATGTGTGCTTCCCATTTGAAAAAAAAAGTATCTAACCTAACCCAATACACAATAACAAGGATTGTATCTGACATGGATACATGGTCTTGGTTGACCATGAAGGTCCAAGGCAGCTTGTCTTTTATTGAAAGTGAAGCACTCTGATGAAGTGTGTTGAGAGCAGAGGAAGCTATGCATGTGGAAGACAGGGAGTACACAGGAATTCTGCACTCATTTTTGCTATGAACTCCAAACTATTCTACAACTAGCTATTATCAAGTCAAGCAAAGTGGTACACACCTTCAATCCCAACACTTGGAAAAATGGGGCAGAAAAATCAAGAGTTTAAGGCCAGTCTGGGATACATCCTGTCTCAAAACAAAATGAAATATCCCACTTTCCCCCAGAGCATATTATATCTACCAAATTCTCCATACATTGCTCAATAAATTCAATATTACTAGATGATTTTGAATTTTCTGACTGTTATATATGGTATCACCCAACAGGCTTTTAAAATATAATCTACTTGAGTTTTTACATTTAAAAAAGCCTTGATATGCATAGAAATTAGAGGCATGCTTTTGTATATAATGGTTTTTCAAATGACAGTTTTTGAAAAGTTTGTACAATCCATCTACTTTTCAGTGAACAATCTTCTTTCACTAGTAATTTTCTATATGCTAGAGAGGGATTCTTTTTTTATGTTTTTTCTTTCCTGTTTTATTTTTTTAATTAGATTGTTTTCTTTATTTACATGTCATATGATTTCTCCTTTCCCAGTTTCCCCTCCAAAAAAAAAAAAAAACCTAAAAAACAACAATAAGAACAAACCCCTGTCCCCTGTCTCCGCTTGCCACCCCACCCTCTCCCACTTACTGGCCCTGATATTCCCCTACACTGGGGCACAGAACCTTCACAGGGCCAAGGGCCTCTCCTCCCATTGATAACTGACTTGGCCATCCTCTACTATACACATGCCGCCAGAGCCATCAGTCCCACCATGTGTACTCCTTGGTTGGTGGTTTCGTCCCTGGGAGCTCTGAGGGTACTAGTTAGTTCATATTGTTGTTCATCCTAAGGGGCTGTAAACCCTTCAGCTCCTTGGGTCCTTTCTCTAGCTCCTTCATTGGGGACCCTGTACTCAGTTCAATGGATGGTTGTGAGTCTCTACTTCTGTATTAGTCGGGTACTGTCAGAGCCTCTCAGGAGATAGCTATATCAGGCTGGAGTGTCCTTCCTTCAGTCTCTGCTCCATAGTTAGTCTCTGCAACTCCTTCCATGGGTATTTTGTTCCCCTAGAGAGGGATTCTTTTGTAGTACTATAGAAACCCATTGATACTTTTAAATAATCATATTTATTATTAAATGTAATAAATTATATTTGCTTTTATTAAGAAAACTAATTGATATAAAAACAAAAAGAAAGGCTTAGGACTTTCCACATCTCAGTTCCTAATGCTGCGCGGAACAGAAGCCAGTTGTAAGGTGTGTTGGGTGAGGAGGGAGACATACTGATGTTTGAACCCAGTATTGTACAAGCTTCCTAAAACACATCTATTCGTATACGTAAAAAAGAAGTAGACTTATTCTGTAACAGGGAAGCATTGTCTCTAACAAACAACAGTAGATAATAATTAGAAAGCCCAGGACCAGGAATGGGTAACTTTGTTAGGAGTTTTGGCCAGTGGGGTACAGTGATGTGGCCTTGCAGGAGAAGAAATGTCACTGTAGGGCGTCCTTTTGGATTGTATAACCTCACCCTACTTCTCGTTCAGCCTTTCTGCTTGGTGCCTGTGGTTAAAGATGTGCTGCTTTAGCTTCCTCCTCAGGCTGTTCTGCCTCCCCATCCCGGTGGACTCTTATCCTTCTGGAACTGTACACCTTTTCCTTTTCAAGTTTTTATTTCTGGAAATTCTTTAACATCATCTATTCCTCTATGTTTCCCTCATCACTGTTTTCCCTACCCCAGCCCAATTTAACCTTTTCTGTCCCATAATTCCCATTTAATCCTTTATACCAGAACGCTCTATCTTCCCTCCCTTAAAAACTCTTTTCCATGAGCTTGTAGTAATTACAGTTAGTTAGCTGAATACACCAGCTGATATGAAGCCCCCAACACACGTACAGTAGAGGACTTCCACGTCTGTGTTCACTCAGAGAGGATGCACCTAACCCTCAAGAGACTGGAGGCCCCAGGGAGTTTAGAGGTCAGGTAGGGTAGGGGTGGGGCATGAACATGGAGACACTGGGTGAGGAAGAGGTGTGGGATATGGAGCAGTCGAGGGATGGATCAGAGGAGGGAAATGGAATATGGAGTGAAAAATAATTAGTTTAATAAAAAAATAAAATAAAATAAAAATTTATCTTTATGGTATTTAACTAAGGAAAAAAGTTCATCACACCTTCAAAGATAAAAGCTACCCTAAAGGGAACAATGACAGATGGGAAAAGATATTCCATGTGCTTGGAATCTGGAAATAAGCCATGTCACTCTCCTATTATTCTACAAAATAGATTTCAAATTAGAACAAATCAGAAGGGATACAGGTGCTTCATCCAGTCAAGGAAATGAGTAACCAAGAAGACATTTAACCCCAACTGTGGAAGCAACAAATTCTGGGACATACAATTTAATAAAAAGCAACCTGTGGGGCATAACGGCACAGATAAACTCCAACTCAGCAATAGGTGATTTCAGTATCCCATTCTCTCCAACAGACAGGCCATGTGAACAAAGACTAAACAAAGATATGTTAGAATTAAATGATGTTATTTATCAAATGAACCTAACAGATAGATTGAATATGCCACTAGAACATCAAAGAACATAATTCTACTCAGCTACCCAAAGCGTCCCTAAAACAGATCGCATCCTGGGACACAAAACAAATAGTAACCAACTCTAGAAAAAGGAAATAAATCTGTATGTCCTATCTGACCATAATACAACAAAGCTTTAAATCAACAACAAACAATTCTATAACCATTACCAAAGTTATGGAAATTATACATCACAATACTCAATGATGAATAAGTTAGAAAGGAAATTAAAAAATTAAAATTCCTCCTACTAAATGAAAATTAAAATACCATACAACAAAATCCCTGGGACACACTAAAAGCCATTCTAAGAGAAAAATATATGGCTCTAAGCACCTACATTAAAAAATTAGAAAAAGCACAAATAAAGGACTTAATCATAAAGCTCAAGAACTTGGAAAAACAAGATCAAACAAAATCCAAATTCAGTGGACAGTAAGAAATAATAAAAATCAAGCAGAAATTAATTAAATAGAGACAGAGGAAATAATACAAAAGATCAATGAATCAAGGAGCTATTTATTTTAAAATAAAAGATATGAATTTGAAAAGGGGTAAGGAGGAGAATATGGGAAGGCTTGGAGGGAGGAAAGGGAAGGAGAAATTATGTAATTATACTACAATCTCAAAAATTGTAGAAAAAATTAAAACAGAGCATTGGCCCAATTAACCAAAAGAATGAACGAAATTAAAAAACCAAAAATGAAAAGGGAAAGATTACAATGAATACAAGAAACAATTCAGAACATTATAATTGACTAATTTAAAGGCCTATGCTCCATTAAATTAGGAAATTTAAAAGAAATGGACAAGAGTCAAACCACGAACATTAAGCCAAGAAAAGAGCAACACTTTAAACAAATTTAAACAGTCCCATCATGAACAAGAAAATCAAAACAGAAATGGAAAGCCTTCCAAGTTTAAAAGAAAGAAAGAGAGAAAGAGAGAAAGAAAGAAAGAAAGAAAGAAGAGAAGAGAAGAGAAGAGAAGAGAAGAGAAGAGAAGAGAAGAGAAAAGAAAAGAAAAAAGAAAAAAGAAAAAAGAAAAAAGAAAAAGGTAAATCACCAAGACCAGGTGATTCACAGCCAAACTCTACCAAGCTTTAAAAATGTATCTACAACTAGTATTTCTTAAATTATTCAAAGGAAAAAACAGAGGGGACATTCCCACACTCTTTCTACAAAACCAGTATCACTTTAATACCAAAATCAGTTAAAGACACACACAAACCAGAAAAAGAAAAAGAAAAAAGCAGAAAGGAAAGACTAGATAAATGTCCCTGATAAAGATACAATCATAGTTTCTAGACATGGCAGGTGCCCATGGAATTTCAACAGGTTAGTTGTCTAAAACAGGCCTGAATATTGACACCAACAGTTGACATGCGAACGTAGATGGGGGAATTTCATGAAGTACCACTTTTAGATGAATAGCTATATGCAATCAGTGTCTTTTAAAGGAAGGAAGGAAGGAAGATCAGTTTTCCCCAGGAATGAACTGCCTCAAAGGCTGTCCAGTCCCAAGTGGACAGCTGCAACAAATGTAAGTATGACAACACAAAATGGACTCAGTTGGTTATTACATTATATATATATATATATGCATATATATAATAAAAGCATATGTATATATGTATGCATGTATATGTATGTCTATACATACATTAATCAGACTCAGTAACTTGTAAACATATACATGCAAGTATACATATACTTATAACATTGATACTTAAAGAGGGAGTAGAAGAGCACATGGAGGAATTGAACGGTGAGAAAGGGAAGTGTAAATACAATACGTGTGTATGAGAATTTCAGAAACATTAAATTATAGAAAATATTGATGTGTGTAAAAACAACAATAAATAATGTGAACATTCTTCAAGGGAAAAGAAATTAAAAGCAAAAGATGATCTATAGTGTATGATTCCTTCTGTCTCTAGTCCTTAAATGGGAAAAACTTTAGTCATGGAAATTACAGCTATTATTTTGCAGGCTGAGTCGGGGAAACAGAATGATTGCAAAGGGGTATTTTGGTTGCGCTGGTGGTCAGAAGACTTCACAACTGCCAAAAGCAAAAGTATCAAACTAGAAACTTAAATGACTTATATAAACTATACTTCAGTAAACTGAACAAAAACTAAAAAATAGTAATAATACATATAAAAATGAAAAAAAAATCTTAGAAGTAAAAATTATATACACTTAAAATTCAATTGAGTAATGAATTGAGTAAGTTCTAAAGCATCTGCCAAAAATAACTAGAGAGCTGGAAGCTGGGGCAGAATGTTTTATCTAGAACTCAGACTAAAGAGATAGAGATTTTCTGTGAGTGGGACAAGAAAGAACCCAGGACCTGAGAGTTAACAGAGTAGTTAAGAATACTTGCTGCTCTTGCAGAGGACTCTGGTTTCCAGCACCCACATGAGGTGGCTCACGGGCATCGATAAGTCCAAATCCAGAGACTTCAATGCTCTCTGACCTCTGTGGGTACTTGCATGCTCTTGGTATACATAAAACCATGCAAGCACACACACGCACATAAATAAAATATATAATAAATAAAAACTTTTTAAAAAGAGACATAAATTACAGATGATGTCATATATTTTAGGAATAGCATTAAAATAGTTATATAAGTAGTAGAAAACAAATATTTTGTGAAATAATGGCTGAGAAGTTGGAGAAATAATCTAATCACTGAAAAAATTGACTTTGAATTTTAATAGGGCTAATGAAAACAAAACCAACCATACACATGTTTATGAAATATCAGAACATAAAGATCATGTGTTTAGTGAACTCAGGAAGAATACAGATGACTAGAAAAGAACAGTACAATGCGCTAATCATCCAATCAGCATCAACAATCATCCCCAAAGTGTCAAATGATTGCCAATCTTAAAATTTAAACACAATCAGTTTTCAAATGTGAATGACAAATAAAGCCATTCTCCGAAGTTCAAAGAGTATAAGAATTTACCACTTAACAGTTCATTGAAAGCGCAAATTAGAAAATTCTTCTCTTTAGGAAAAAAAAAAAAGAAAATCCAGAGTAGAGAAAATGGGATCTGAAGGCATTTGTGAGCACAGAGATAGATCTTTACATTTAATTCACCACTGACTGTGAAAAATGACTACTCTGTGGTCTAAAATATTAAAAAGAAAGTTATTATGACAAACGAGGTTGGAAATATCTTCCCTTTAAAGAGGAGGCAAAACCTAAGCAATGAATAAATAACAGATCCTGCTGAAAAATTTGTACTGAAGCATGTTACCAAATTGAGTCTATGTAATACACAATCTGCCCAACAAATGTCATCAGTTCTTCCCTTTTTAAAAAAATTAATTATATTCATTTACATTTCAGATGTTGTCCCCCTGCGTGGCCCCCCTTCCATAGCCCCCCCAACCTCATCTCCTCTCCCCTTCATTTATAAGAGAGTGCTCTCCCTTCTAGCATCTCCCTTCTCTAGGGCATCAAGCCTCCACAGGACCTCACTCATTCCTTCCCACTGAGCATAAAAGGTACTCTCCTACATACATAACAGAGGCCACAAACCAGTCGATGTACGCTGTTTGGTGGTGGCTTAGTCCCTGGGAGCTCTGAAGGATCTGGCTAGTTGATACTGTTGTTCTTCCTATGGGGTTGCAACCATTTCCCATCAGCTCCTTCCCCTAACTCTTCCTTTGAGGTTACGAGGCTCAGTCCAATGGTTGGCTGTGAGTATCTGCATCTGTCTTAGTCATATGCTGGTAGAACCTCTCAGAGGGCAGCCATGACAGACTCCTGTCTGCAAGCACATCTTCGCATCAGCAATAGTGTCAGGGTTTCGTGTCTGTGCACGGGATGGATCCCAAGTTAGGGCCGTCTCTGGATAGTCTTCCCTTCAGTCTCTGCTCCATTTTTTTGTCCCTGCATTTCCATTAAAGGGAAAGAATTCTGGGTCAAAAATTTTGAGATGGCTGGGTGGCCTCATCCCTCAACTGAGGGCCATGTCTATCTACTGGAGGTAGTCTCTTTAGGTTCTGTCTCCTGGCTGTTCGGCATTTTGGCTAGTGTCATCCCCACTGAGTCCTGGAAGCTGCTCACATCCCTAATGTCTGGGACTCTCTAGTGATTCCTTGTCACCTTCCCCACACTGCTGTATACTTCTATTCATTCTCTTGCTTTCTGGGCTTCTCTCCTGTCTCCCCTATACCTGATGCTGCCCTCCTTTTTGCATCCTCTTCCCTCCAACCCAGGACCCTCCCTCTGCCTGCTGTGATTATTTTCTTCCTCCTTCTATGTGGGATTGAAGCATCCTCACTTGTGCCTTCCTTCTTGTTAAATTTCATATGGTCTGTGAGTTATATCATGGGTATTCTGAACTTTGGGGCTAATTTCCATTTATCAGTGAGTACATACCTTGTATGTCCTTTGAGGTTTGGATTACCTCACTCAGAATGGTATTTTCTAGTCCCATCCATTTCCCTGCAAATTAGGTGATGTCCCTGTTTTTAATAGCTGGGTAGTATTCCATTATGTAAATGTACCACATTTTCTGTATCAATTCTTCTGTCATAGGACATCTGGGTTGTTTTGAGTTTCTGGTGATTATAAACAAAGCTACTATGAACATGGTGGAGGATGTGTTCATGTAATATTGTTAAGCATCTTTTGGGTATATGCCTAGAAGTGGTATAGCTGGGTCTTCATTTAGAACTATTTCCAGTTTTGTGAGGAACCACCAGATTGATTTCTAGAGTGGTTGTACGAGCTTGCAATCCCACCAGCAATGAAGGAGTGTTCTTCTTTCTCCACATCCTTGCCAGCATCTGCTGTCACCTGGGTTTTTGATCTTAGCCATTCTTATTGTTGTAAGGGGGACTCTCAGGGTTGTTTTGATTTGCATTTCCCTAATGACTAGGGATATTGAACATTTCTTTAGGTGCTTCTCGGCCACTGGAGATAGCCACTTGGGATGGAGATTCTCATTAGAGAATTCTCTGTTTAGCTTTGTAGACCATTTTTAATTGGGTTATTTGGTTTTCTGGAGTCTAACTTCTTGAGTTCTTTGGTATATTAGCCCTTGATCAGATGTACAATTGGTGAAGATCTTTTCCCAATCTGTAGGTTGCCGTTTTGTCCTATTGACAGTGCCCTTTGCCTTACAGAAGCTTTTTAGTTTCATGAGGTCCCATTTGTCAACTATTGATCATAGGGCCTGAGCCATTGGTGTTCGGTTCAGGAAATTTTCCCCTCTGCCAATGTGTTTAAACAGCACTTTAATAATATTTGTTCAAGGAAATAGTAACTAACAAGGTCATTATTAAAATAGTATTTTCTCTGGTTCTAAAAATAAGCCCTAATCAAATGGAATGATTTGGAACACAGATATAAAGCAGGACAGTAGAACCCCTTGAGAGTATATCTGCAGTGTGATCTAGCTATAGATGTTACTATAGACTGTAATTATGACTATCATTTAACTACACAAACTTTTCAAATCATTTTTTAAATTGTTTAACCATTTTTGTTATGTCTCTTTTACTTTTATATTTCTTAATATTTTTACCATAGTGTTTATTAATCTGTTGAAATTTCATACACTGTATTTTGATCATATTCATTCTCCACTCCTCTCCTTACCACCACATCCACTCCTTCCCTCCCAGGCTCATGTCCTCTGCCTTTTTTAAAAAAAATTTAAATAACCAGAATACTTTTTTTGCTACTCATATATTGATAGGCACTCCTCAGGCAGGTCAGTTAGAGGTGGAGTGATCAATTAGAATGTATGCTGGCTTGATCCTGTGAAGGTCTTTTGCATACAAATACCACAGTTGTGTGTTCATTAGTTTGGTGGTCATGGGCAGAAGTCATTATCTAGGACATCTTTCTACTGCATCTTCTATGATGGTCTCCAGGTCTTTAAAGGGTGATATAAATGTCCCACTATGACTGATAATTCCATTGACACTTATTCTTTGTCCTGTGACTACCTGTGAATTTCTGTGTTAACCACTATCCACTGCACAAAGAAGTTTCTCTGATGAGGCTTGATGTGGGGATGTCTCCAACTCCTGGCATTAGGCTTTTTAATTTGGCCAGATGGAATAATATATATTCAATAATATATATATAATGACTAAACATTCCTGAAAGAATTGCTTATACTGGCCTGCAACATCACATGGAAGTGCAGAAGACAGCAGGCTTTACCATGATCCAGTTTATTCCTTAGTGCCTTTAGACAAATTCTGCATGCTTGAGCAGAATAATACAGGAAGTTGTGCTTGTACCTCTTGTTATTCAAGTGGACATCAGGAACATTGTCCACTAGGAACATCTAGTACAGAAAGGGAGTGATGAAGCCCTGCAAATATCATGTCTTGAATTATTCATGTTTGTTGTCTTTACCCAAAATCAAGAAGGCAATTGGCCTCAGTGGTCTGTGAACACTTACTCTTGTTGGGGACAAAGGGATTTGTAAGCATTGCCTGTGGTTTCACTTGGATTTTGAATTAAAGACAGTAAATAAAACAGAATGATGACCATGGTGCTTTATACATTATGATGTTGAGGTAACTGATTAATCTTAAGCCACACTTCATTTTTAAAGGTGATTTGGATCATATTTTATGCAGTATGACAATGAAATTTTTAGGGAGGTATAATTAAACTGGAAAATTTTAATCAAGGTGATTTTTTCCTATGAAGATGGTTGACTTCAGAATTTGAATTGTTAATGTACCTCTGTACATTTTACTTAGGTAAATATCTGATAGTGTTATCATGTGTTTAAATGTTATTTATTTAGACATTAAAAATAGATACTGGGGGAAGAAAGAAATGGAAGAAGATTTCAGAAAAAGGAGAGACCTCCCATGCTCATAGATTGGCAGAATTATCATAGTAATAATGGCCATCCAACCAAAGGCAATCTATAGATTCAATGAAATCCCATCAAAATCCCAACACAATTCTTCAAAGTCATGGAAAGAGCAATTCTCAGATTCATCTGAAAAGGCAAAAATCAAAGAATATCGAAAACAATTCTTAACAATAAAAGAATAGCTGGGGGAATCACCATCCCTGACCTCAAGCTTTACTACAGAGCAATAGTGATAAAAACTGCATGGTATTGGCACAAAGAGACAATTTGATGAATGGAATATAATTGAAGACCTGGAAATAAAATCACACACTTACGGATACTTGATTTTGACAAAGAAGCCAAAAATATACAATGGAAAAAAGAAAGCATCTTCAATAAATGGTGCTGGTCTAACTGGATGTCTATATGTAGAAAAATGAAAATAGACCCATATTTGTCACCTTGCACAAAGCTCAAGTCCAAGTGGATCAAGGACCTCAACATAATACCAGATACACTGAATCTAATAGAAGAGCACGTAGAAAAGAGCCTTGAACTCATTGGCACAGGGGGAAATTTCCTAAACAGAATTTCCAATGGTTCATGTTCTAAGATCAAGAATTGATAAATGGGACCTCATGAAACTGGAAAGCTTCTGAAAAGGACATCGTCAATAAGACAAATTGGCAACCTACAGATTGGGGAAAAAAAACTTCACTAACCCACATATGACAGAGGGCTAATACCCAAAATATATAAAGAAGTCAAGAAGCTAATCACCAAAAAAAAAAACAAACAATCCAATCAAAAAAGTGGGGTATAAAACTAAACCAAGATTTCACAACTGAGGAATCTAGAATGGCTGAGAAGCACCTAAAGAAATGTTCAAAGTCCTTAGTGACCAGAGACGCAAATCAAAATGACCCTGAGATTCCACCTTACACCAATCAGAATGGCTAAGATAAAAACCTCAGGTGACAGCACATGTTGGCAAGGATGTGGAGAAAGAGGAATACTCCTCCATTGCTGGTAGGATTGAAAACTGGTACAATATCTCTGGAAATCAATCTGTAGGTTCCTCAGAAAATTAGAAATAGATCTACCTGAAGACCCAGCTATACCACTCTTGGGAATATACCCAAAAGATGCCCCACATGCCACAGGGGCATGTATTACATTATGTTCAAAGCAGACTTATTTGTGATAGCCAGAAGCTGGAAACAATCTAGATGTTCCATGACAGAAGAATGGATATAGAAAATGTAGTTCATTTATACAATGGAATACTAGTCAGCTATTAACAACGAGAACATCCTAAGTTTTGCAGGCAAATGGATGGAACTAGAAAATATTATCTTGAGTGAGTTAACTCAGACCCAAAAGGACATATGTGGTATGTACTCACTAGTAGGCGAATATTAGCCAAAAAAAAAAAGTACAGAATACCCAAGATATAGTTCACAGAACTCAAAAAGTTCAACAAGCTGAAGTGCCCAAGTGAAGACAACTCAGTTCCACTTGGGAGGGAGAAGAAAGCAATCACAAGTGAGGAGGGACAGAGGGAAAGTAGAAGGGAGTGGGGGAGGAGTGGCAGTTGGGAGAGGGGAATCTGTTCTGGTATTGGGTGAGGGAAAAGGACTGAAGCCCTGAGGGCCAGCAGAAAGAATGGAAACAGGCAATCTAGGGGGATAGGAGGTTGAGGGAACCCTCTAGAATATACCAGAGACCTGAGAGGTGAGAAACACTCAGGACTCAAAGGGAGGGACCCTAGATGAAATAACCTACAGTGGGGAGGTGGAATTTGTGGAGCCCACCTCTAGTAGAAAGAGAGTCAAAACTCTGACCCATAATTGTTCTTGTTGGAAAGAACTGCAAGGATGGAAATAGAGAGGAGCCTGAGAAAAAGAAGGTCCAGTGACAGGCCCAAGAGACTGAAGGCTCCAGGGACTTTAGAGGTCAGGTAGGGTGGGGGTGGGGACATCCACTTGGAGACAAGGGTATGGGGAGGAGGTATGGGATGTGGAACAGTTGGAGGATGGATGGGGGGAACATGGAATAGAATATGAAGTATAAAATAGTAAGTAGATAGATTTTTAAAAATAGCATAATGAAAACAATCACACTGCAGCAACTGGCTATTTAGGTAATGCTCAATCATCAGATTCTCCTAGCCCTTAATGGTCTGATAGAAACAACAGGGTGCATAAAATTATTGTATCAGATTAGTTAAATGTGAGTAAACACCTTCATATACATTCAAGTTAAATGGGTACAGACAAAATACAGATTTTGTGGGGGAAATTAATAATGTTGAAAGACTGTATATTATTCTAATTCAGTTTCTATTAAACAAGTGATTTGAAATCATTAATGCAATATATTAACCAACAAAAGAATATGAATGGAAACTAGAAGAAGAAAATGAAACTTTGAGTTTTGGGCAAGCTTTTCGAATTCTTGGCCACTCTGGTCACACACACACACACACACACACACACACACACACACACACACACACACCATATAAATACTATAGGCCATTACTAATGCTACTGGTTACGACCCAAAACTAGTTCCACAACTAGATGGTAAAACCCTATTGCTGAAGACACTGCACACTTTTGAAGTGGAAACTTCTGGTTTCTTTGGAAAGTCAGTTATGTCAAATGAAGTTTTGCTGGGGCACATAGATGTTTTGCTAAAGCAGATATATGGAAGAAAATTTCCTGAAGCAGACAGAGGTAAAAGGATGCTTTGCCATAGTAGACACATGAAAGAATGTATGATATTTGGAAAAAATATAAATATGAATCACACAGACAGTGGGAACTCAAGCATTGGTTTGCTCTGCTCAGCCTAGCTATTCTGTGCTGGCAGTATGCATATATTTGTTCAGCATGCATGTATTGGTTCAGCACGCATATACTGGTTCACCTTACATTGAGTTGTTGAACTTTGCTTGTGGTGACATATAGAGAGAAACTCACCAAAGAACTTCTTGTGATGTTCCAGCAGCTTCTTGCCATTACAATGTTGGAGAACCTCTCGGTTTCTTCTGGTTTCTTCTTGCTGGTTCATGTGTGGTGTCTGCTATGTGGACTGGACTACAGCTGCTGATTCCTGTATGGTGTCTGCCCAGTGGACTGGTCTGTAGTTGCTGATTCATGTTTGGTGTTCACTGGTGGACTGGACTGAAAACAACTCTTTTCCTAAATTTGCAAATTTTTCTTCTATGATTTGATTGAAATTTTTGTGTATACCTTTGGTCTGTGATTCTTTTCTTTGTTCCTCTTCTATGTCAATAATTTATAGGTTTAATCTTTTCATGATATTGCAAAGCTCTTGTACATTCCATTCATATGTTTTAAATGTGTTATTTTTCTCCAACTGAATGCTCCAGTTCCTTTACTTTGTCCTCAAGCCCTGGCACTCCATCCTTCACATGATCAATTCTGCTGATAAGCTTTGCACTAAGGATATTAGTAGAATTATTAAATGTTTCATTTCCAGATCCATTGCTTATGTTTTCTTGGAATTTATTCAGGGATATATTCTTGACCTATTTAAATTCATTGTTGTTATTTATTCATGTCCTCTTTGAATCCCATGAACATATTTATAATTAATTTTCTGAATTCTGCATATAAAATTTCATCTAAGTATCTTTTCCCTCACTATGGGGTCACTATATTTTTGAAGGAGACATTGATTTTATTTTTCTGTTAGTTGTGGTTTTATATTGGGGCTTCTACATCTTGAGTTAGTTCATTGGGTGAACCTTTCTAGCATACTAAGTTTGATTCCTTGTGTGCCAATCTTGGTTTGCTTGGTCTTGATAATGATGGATAATGCTTGGAACACAGTCTATACTGAGTCATAGTTAGGTATCTGAGATCATCACCATATTCACTGATCTCTAAAGGGACCTGTGGGACCCGGGTCACTCTCCTGCAGCCTGGGGCTCTCTGTCATTGATACCTGAGTCTCCCTGCTGTTGTCTGGAGATCTCTGCTGCTGAGGCCTGGGGCTGCATGGCACGTTAGTTAATTAAAAGGAGGCAATGCATGAATGAGATATTTTATTATAGGTAACAGAAAATAGGCTGGTCATGTAGAGAGAAAGAAAGGGGAGGAAGGAGAGGAAAAGAGAAGGAGAGAGAAAGGAAACAAAGGAAGCAAGACAGCAAGAGGCAAGAGAGAGAACAAAGAGCAAAGGAGAGGAAGAAGGCAAGAGAGGAAAAGAAGGCAAGAGAGTGGGCAAAGAGCAAGAGAGGAAAGAGGGCAAGAGAAGAACAAAGAGCAAGAGAGAGGGGAGTGAGCGAATCGCTCCTTATATTGCGTGAGGCATAGCTATCTGTCTGTGGGGTGAGGCATGCCTGGCTGTGGTCAGATGACTGGGGGTAGGGTCCAGCTAGAATGTTGGGAGCTTAGGGCATTGTCTACCTGACAGAGCACATATCTCCTGCAGGGGCAGCTGTGAGAAGTTGTGACTGAAACAGGGGCCAAAGACTCAGGAGTTCTGGTTGAACACCTCCCGTCCCTTGCAGGCAAAGATATTGCCAACTGGGTCACTGGGGTTCAGACCTATTACTTGACTGAGCCTAGGTTGCCTGAACAGACAGATCACTGACCTACAGGGATCCATAATATATGTGTGTGTTGAAACAAGATTACAAAGTTACTGATTTCTAGAGACAGGGTTTCTGGTGTTGATAGGCTGAAACTGAGGGCTGAGGTCTCAGGTTGCATGTCTTTGACCTCATATGAGACTCTCCAGAGTACCTGTAGGTCCTGGCATGAGCTGAGAACTGGCAGAGTGAATAAAGGTCTAAATCATTGAACTCTGATTACCAAAGGGTCAGTCAGAGTCCTTGTGAGTTCAGCAGGAATATGGAGATGTGTTAGGGAAAAGGTCAAAGTTCATGAGTCTTAATGCAATCAGAGACCTTATGGGTTCAAGCAGGAGTATAGAATTGGACACAGACACACAGTCTTTCCACAAGACAGTTATGAAGGTTAGGCATCCCACATTCAGAAACAATCACACTTCTAGTACTCAGTTCTCTGTTTGTGATTTCTCTAATGGCTGTGACAAATGCATGTAAAGAAACAAGGGTTGGTTGGGCCCATTGTTCTAGGATGCTATCTATCATTGTAGGAAAATTCACAAAAGTAGGACCTTCAGGGACATGATCACATTCTATACATAGTAAGAAAGCAACGAGCAATGAATGCTTTTCCTGCCTTCTCATTTTTATTGATCCCAGCAGTTAGGATCCATGTGTTTTTCCATCACAATTAACTCAATCTAAAAAATTCCTTCACAGGGATGTCCTGAGATTTGTCTATAAAGAAACCAACCATCACAATTCTTCTTGTAATACACTAAAGCACTAAGATTCCCTTTGAGATCACTAATGCCATGTGGATTCCCCTTCTGTTTGTTGGCACCAGAGCAGTGCTGCCAGGTTAGCCCCCACTTCCCTGACTCCTGCTGCCTAAAAATTAGAAAGTTGGATTAATTTATTCTTCTAGCTGCAAAATTTCATCTTATGCATAGAATAAGCTCTTACAATCCATTTAGGATTTCTCCCTAGAGAAACTGCTTTGCAAAGTAGATAAAGATTATTTGTAAATAATTAGCAATTACATCCACATAAGTGGATATCCTACAAATGCTTCATGCTCCAAGATAAATGTATCTTTTGGAATATTTCTCTAAATAGGTACTATTTTCTTAGGAAACTCTCCTCCAACACTGAATCAGTAATCTCTTCCAGACCACTGTTGAAATTATTTACAATTCCAAGTCCATGAAGAGTATGCTAATAAGTTATTCCTCTACCTATACCCTTGACATTAACATCATCCAGGCATAGCATTGATTTCAGAAAATTTTATTATCAATTTCACACACTAGAGAGAGTTCAATTAATTTTAGGTAAAGCCAAAAGAGCATTGCATTTTGTCTTCACTCCTGTTGCCCATGCAGGAGAACTTGCAAGAAAACAATATTTTAATCGCTCGGAAACAGTTCCAAATAGAATATCTGAGAGAGGATTTTTCAAGAGTTACATCACTAAATGGCCAAACAAAGATGCAGTGTCTGGGCTACCACCCACATGATCTACTGTGAGCCATGTTTTTATAACGATGATATGAGATTTATACACACCTCTTTTATAAGTAGTCAAAGAGTTATTACCAAGGAGAACAAGACTTGGTCCTCAGAATCCATCAAATATTCTACATGGTCTAAACTCTGTTTGTGGCTTATTATCAATACTAATAAAAGTTAAAATATCCTGGACATGTTAAGTATGCAATGCATATTACCTCATGTGACCTTCACAATAGCCCTAAGCACTGAGTCCTATTGCTGTTCTCATTGTCAGAAGGGGATACTGGAGGCTTCCTGAGGCTAGCTACTTTGACATATAGGTAAATGAGAGAGTACAGCCTCCATTCTTCAGTGATGATTCTGATTAAGCAATATCAAATTAAATCTAAGGCTAACTATAGAAAGTATTATGGAAATAAAAATTGTTGTATTTCCCTATGTGCAGCATTGTTGTTCTTTATTAACGTAATAAGCTTTATTTTTCAAAGCTTTTTTAGAGTGGTCAAAATTAATTTTCATAATTGTATTGTGTTTACAAGGAGTTTTGTTCCTTAACAGGTTGCATAGTCTGTCCTAGGTCTGCATTAGATGTTTAGGTATAGTAATCATCTCTCCTTTCTTTTTGCTGAAAGGGTTCATTTGAAATGTTTAGAAATGTTTCATTGTTCCTCTGCTTCTTTAGGGAAGTAGCACATTTCAATGCCCCCACCCTCCGGCACTTTGCATCCTCCCTGACTGCACTATAAACCAGATCAAACATATTTTTCTCCCATGCAGGGACCTGGTAATGTTTTCACCATTCCCCCAGAACTATCAGTGAGGTCTTAAAGAGTCACAATTCCATCCTGGAATAATCTCTATTTTCAAATACTCTGCCTTTTAAAGCACAGTATTGGCTCATTACTGGCCACTGCTTCAGTGGTTCCATTTCTCTTTCTGTATCCATCTCCCATCATATACAATATTTACAGCTGCCTGACTCCTCTGTCCAGGCTAGCCATCTCATTCTACCTCATTTCTGCTAATTGGCAAGTTTCTAGGCAATAATACACACACAAGAATTTGGCAAAATTTCTGTGTCCACTTGGAGCTGGAGGAAAGTACAGAATAACTAAGGTGATACTGTTACACATGTGTTACTAGTTCCGAAAAAATATAGCCCAATAAACAATGAGAATTTTCCCCTATAGGGAAGCAAAGACAGAACTTAAACCTACATCATGAAACTCTTTTTCTTATAGAAGGAATGGCAACATCAAAGAGACAGAAGTCTTGCTCAAGCAAGTACAGGCTTCCATGCTGCAGCCTCTGTATTAATTCCCTATCATAACAATGGCCAGTACCTGGTGGCCACTATCCTACTCCAGTGATATCTCCAGGTGCTCACAGATTAGAACTCTCAGTCTACATGACATTTTTAGAAACAGATGCTTCCCAGATTCATTGATCTCTGTAACCCCATATTGCGAATGGTATTATAGCAACTGGAAACTTCCTGCTTCTGGAAGTCATGTTTCTACACCTACTCTCATGTGTTCATTTGTACTATCTTTATATGAGATTTTATTTTTCTTTTTGGTAGTTGGGGGTTTCACACCTGTTCCTTTCTTGGTCCCCACTCTCATTCCTCCTAAGATATTAAATACACAGACAATGGAGCATATATATTATATATATAATACCATAATATTCTGATGTATGCCCTGCAGTGATTAACACTGAAGACCTACCCACTTTTGCTAGCAATCAGTCAGTGAAGCCAAGCATACCCAGTGTAACAAACAGCCCATAATGGCCAGAACCTGATCAGTAACCAAACAGCTCCCTAACTTTCCCCTTGTTCCAATCAAAGACCATGTTGTGGGGAGGGAGAAGCAAATTTGCCAAAACTGGCAGTAAAGATTTTGGTCAGACCACAGATACCATTGCCTAGAATGGGAAATCCATAGAAAGATCTCAGCACCAGGGCTACACAGACCATGGTCAAGGAACAGTCTGCTTCCAAGCTACAATTGAGATGAATACTGAGAGTATTCAGAAACTTTCAGAGAAATTATGTTATATTTGTTCTTATTATACTTATTCAAATGTAATTTTATGTCTGTTGAATCTAATAATAAAAAGTTGGGGTATATCATTTGTAATCCTTATTCCATTTCTTTGGCAATTCATTTCTATTGTACCTTATGAGAATATTATTCAGAAATGGGTCAAAAAATAACAATACAACAGATCTTCCAGTATAAAGAATTTTAAAATCACTGTGGGTTATGCCCCTTACAGAAATGAGTGGCATAAAAGGTAAGAGATGACATAGGGTTGGTTCTAAAGCCAGGCAATGGATATGCTTTGAATTGATAAATGCATACATGAGCTGAATGAGCACAAAAGTGTCTGACACACAAGAAGTCAGTATCACTAGGAGAGGTCAAGTCCCTGCCTTACATTTCCCAAAAGGAACCTAAGCCCTTCATTCTATAGGTTTTTGTAATAAGAGCAATGCTCTAGAGAGCTAGGAAGTTAGTCACTATACCCTAACCAAAAAGCAACTTGGCCAGCATACAAGATCAGTAAATTGCAGTGGAAAACTAAACAAGTAAAAAGATTTGGAGTTGGTTTCTGGAAATAAAATAGCAACAGAACTACAGAGAAACCATGGTTATTAGTATCTTGTTGGCATGTTAACTTAGGTCTAATTCAAAACAACTGTCTTAAAGAGTAGAATCAGGTTCTCATGCACTGGATCTACCAGGACTGCTCTCTGTGGATGTGGAAAAATCCCCTCAGGATACATCCTATGCAGAGGTTTTGTTGGCAAGTGAGCCTGTGGAAAAGAGCCCTTGGAAAGTCTCAGCAGTGCACCTGCCAATATGCACAGGACATTTACCAATCCTGTGTCCAATTTCAGCATTTGCTTCCTTGTTATTTCCTTAACCAACAAAACATTGACAAAAATAATAATGGCAATTAGCATTCTGTGAGAAATTCGCTGCTCAGAACCAACGGTTTCCAAGTGGCTCACACAACTTAGGCAGAAACAGACACTTATCCATGAGCCTCAGTGCTATCTGGAATTCCTACCTGATTCTACCCCAACTCAGCACTTATGATCCCCTAAATCAACAATTCTCAGGCTTCTATCCACCCTGACACATGTGAGTTATTATGTTTATTTACAAGGCTTACTTTTCTGGGCAGTATGAAGTTATGAACAATGGCAGAGGAGGAAGACCTAATTCAAGAGCATAAATGGGAAACAGTTAAATGGAAAGCCATCTTGGAGAAGGTAAAATAAAATCCATGCTGGCTTAAGTCATCTACAAATTTTGATATTAACTACGATCTAACTTGATATCCCTAACAAATGAGTACAAACACACACACACAGACACACACAGACACACACACACACACACACACACACAGACACACACACACACACATCTGGCATGTTACAATTTAGGGACTGAAACATTCTCATAGCTTACTTCTGTGGACTGAGTTGTGCCCCCATTGATAAGTGTATCTCTGGTCTCTATTGTTATTGCATTTGGAAACTGGCTTGCATCAATTACCTTTCTCACTGCTATAATAAAATACATAACAGGAGCAACTGAAGGAGGAGAGCATTTATTCTGGCTCACAGTTTGGAGGTCTGTTGATAATGGTGGGGAAGGCATGACAGGAAAAGAGTGAGGCAACTTGTCACATACTGTATCCATGGTCAGGAAGCAGGTATGACTAGTGGGACTCTGCCTTCTCCTTTTTATTCAATCAGGAACCTAATCAATGAAATTGTGCTACCCATTAAGGGAGTATCTGCTCTCCTCAGCGACACCTCTCCCAGAATCCAGACTGATGGGAAAATGACTGTTGTCTAAGCGACTTGGTATCTGCAATATCAGCCTCTAAGGAAGACATTGTTTTCTCCTATACTCTCATAGCACAGAACATTTTCTTAGCAAAGAAACGGGTTCTATCACATATATACACTAGGCAGTCCTCTAGCTGACCTCAAAATGTCTAACCTGTAATTGATTCAGTTCTGGCATCTTCTCCCTGAGATAGCATCAGACTCCATAAACTCAAGAGTCAGTCTATTAAATCATGCCCATTTAAGATGGCAGTAACCATTCTGAAATGGAAACCTATACTTTTAGCCAACCAGCATCACTTGGGTTTTCTATGACTGCCCTTCTCAGATTGAGTAACTTTTCCAAGACCTTACAGGACTCAGGGAAGCACTTCTCTGGCTTGATATAAGAAATGCTACACAGGACACAGACGAATAGACAAATGCAAAAAAAAAATCACATAATTGTGTCAGAAAATCCTAAGCAAAGGAGTTTTATCTCAATGAATTTGAGGTGCACCATCCTCCCAATATAGGATATGCTCATCAACCTGAAAGATCACTAGACTTCCTTGTATAAATGTTACCTCCTACCTCTTTCATAGACACTGGAACTATAAACCAGAATCTTCTATTTCTCTAAGCATGTGGGCTTCCTGGTACTGATTCTATCTGAAAGTTATCAAAGAGTCTCCCAAAGTCATCTCAAGAGCAAATTTCAGATCTCAAAGCGGCTCATTATGAATAACAAGATATTCCTATCATTTAGGAAGACCCAAGTAATTTGGGAGTTATGTGACAGGAAGCTGACACAAAGATCAAATACATTTCTGCTAACACCACACAGATAGATACACCTATCTAAAATCATGGTGACACCTTCCATTAGAGTTAGGATTTGACATGACTTAAAAGCAGTAGAATCAATCCTCCCTCTCTATCTCTCTCCCTCCCTCCCCCTCCCCCTCTCTCTCCCTCCCTCTCTCTTTTTCTCTCTCAAGTGTATTCAAGTGGGTCTGTGTATATATGGGGGTGAGTATATAGTTATGCCTGGCCTCATACATAGAGAGACCAGAGATTGCTGTTAGATATCTTGTGCAATTATTCTCCAACCTTATTTTTAGTTGGAAGATTTCATACTTGTGTGTAATGCATTTTAATAAAATAAACCCCACTTTATTCTCCTTTAATTCCTCCCGACCATTCCCACAACTTTTCCCTCTCAACTTCATGTGCTCCTTTTTTAACTGAGTGAATTTATGCTTTCTCTATGGACCTTCTAGAGCATGTAGCTTTTCGGGGCTCCCACCCATGAAGAAACCTCATTCTCCCTTCCCCTAGCAGCCATCAAATACAAATAGCTACTCAGATGTGGTTGAACTTCATTAGCCTCTTGCCTATCTATGCTGGGACTTTTGGATGGCTTGGTCTTGTACAGATCCTGTGCATGCCACTGTGAGTTCATGTGCTCTCATGTCTGGCAAATATTGTTTCACAACATCCATCCACAATGTTTTATATGATCTTTCTGCCTCTTCTTCCCCAATGATCTGTAGGAGGAAGTGGTATGATACCAGTATCCCATTTAGAGCTGAGTTTCACAGTTTCTTATTCTCTGGCGTTTGACCTGTAGTCAGTCTCTGTTTTAATCATCAAAATGTAAAAAAACAAAAACAAAAACAAAAACAAAAACAAAAACAACAAAAAAAAAACCTTATATAAAAAAATAAGCTTCTATAATGTGATAGTGGATGTACTAATCCACTATGTCTTAGTTAGGGTTTTACTGCTGTGAACAGACACCATGATCAAGGTAACTCTTATAAGGACATTTAATTGGAGCTGGTTTACACGATCAGAGGTTCAGTCCATTATCATCAAGCCAGGAGCACAGCAGCACCCAGACAGGTATAGCGCAGGAGTTGCGGATACTTCTACATCCTTGTCTGAAGATTGCTAGGAGAAGACTGGCTTCCAGGCATAAAAGACAAGGGTCTCAAAGACTGCACCCACAGTGACACACTTCCTCCAACAAGGCCACACTTCAAATAGTGCCATTCCCTGGGCCAAGCATATTCAAACCACCACACAGGGTTTTTAAATTAAGAATTTATGGGCAATCTATTACTTTATCCATTTAGCAGAATAACAGTATAAAGTTTTCCCCTAAAGGCATTAGAGAATAACTCAGATCATTTTAATGCAGAAGCTCTCACCCCAGAAACCATGATCTAGTCAGCCATGAGATTTTGGACCAGTACATAGTACCACATACATGTGGCACATGGCATGGGAAGTTACTCCCATAACACTTAGGCCACTATTGCACTGATGAGCATATCTTGCCAAGCCACTCATTATTGTAGTTCATGGTATTCATAGGTGGGTAAATGTATTGTTTATTTTTTCATCCTAGTAGCACACCTAGCACCGTTTAGTACCTTAAAAGCTAGACAGTAGAAAGGAAGCTTTTAGGCCAAAATCAGCTTGATTTCTCTATGCCCCATAACTTGAGAATGTGGTATTTTCAGTAATAGGGTCTTAGTATCAAATTCTACAAAATAGTAGGGGCCTGTTTCTTTTTGTTTCCAAATGAAATTTAAGCTCATATTTTTCCAATTTGTGTGTGTGTGTGTGTGTGTGTGTGTGTGTGTGTGAAGAACTGCAGTAGAATTTTTAGTCCTACTTATTTTCCTCACAGATTTATTTTTTCATATACTAAAATATCTATGCCTGATTATTTTCAGTTCCATTTCACTGGGATAATACCCTTTTGAACATAGTCTTCTCAAGGTATTATCTACAATTTATAGTGAATTATGTTTCTTGGAGGCAAAAATAAATGTTAGATCCCATTGTCTAGTACAATCTGATAAATCTGTATCTTTTATTGGGCAGTTGGCACTACTAATATTCTAAATTATTACTGAAAGACATATATAAATTCCTGTTGTCTTGCTGATTTTCCAGTGTCTCCTAGTTATCTTTTGATAATCTGTCCTGGCATTGCTTGGTTGTTTCCTGTGACCTCTTCAACGAATGCATTCTTCTCTAGAAATTGAAGTATTCCTTCTAGTATAATGTGTACAGATTAATTAGAATTCATAAGTTTTATCATGGAAAGTGCTTGTTTCCCCTTTGCTTTAATTTGGTAGGTTTACTGGGTATGATAGTTTGGGTTGATAGCTCTGGCATTTGGAACTTGGACTATATCTTGCCAGGCCCCTCAGGCTTTAAAGGTTTCTGTTAAATGATCAGGTGTTAGTTTAACTGTCTTGCCTTCATAGGTGATTTGATTTTTCTAAATTGCAGTTTCAATACACTTTCTTCATTCTGTGTATTTGTATTTTAAATGTAATATGTCATGGAGAATTTCTAACTGGTCTTATTTATTTGGTGTTCTAAAAAACCTCTTTTATCTGGAAGAGTATTTCTGTCTCTATGCTTGAGAAGTTTTCTTCAATTACTGAAGATATTCTCTGTCTTTGGTGTGGTTTTCTTCTATGCCTTCGTGGTTAGTTCTTTCCATTGTGTCCCAAAACTCTCTTATGTTCCATTCATATATATTTTTAATTTTCTCATTGTCCTTTACTGAGTGACCCAACTCCTCTACTTTTTCCTATCATCCATCATTCTCTGTTTTCATCATGATCTATTCTATTGGTGAGACTTGCCACTGAGTTTTTAAATTGGCTCATTGAGTTTTTCATTTCCAGCATCATTTCTGTTTGGTTTTCTTTAAAATTCATATTTTTATTTCTGCATTGGGATTTGTACATCTGGAGTTAGTTTATTGGTGAACTTTTTCTTTCTTCTGTTTTTGTTTGTTTGTTTGTTTTTTATTCAAATCACCTTTATTCTCCCAGGAGAGCTGTTTACAATGTTCAGGAGGGAGCTAATTAATACAGTATTAGGATTTCAATTTCCTCTGCCTAGTATTTGGGGTTAAAACTTCTATCAGAAGTTTTATTTTTCATATAAGTTTTATATTTTATATAAGTTTTGTCCTATATTTCTCTGCTACAGTGTGATTCCTTCAGCAGATTGTTCTGCAGATTGTTCAAGGAGCTTTGAACAAGTTTCCCTTGCTTTTGTGGAATACTCCTGGGTCTCAAGGCCAGATAGAACAAATCTGAGTCCCAGTCACTTGGCAGGGACCTGGATCCCTGGGTCACTTTTACTGGCTGGAGAGTCCCCTGGTATTGGGACCATTCTAAGTCCCAAAGGGATTTGGCCTGGCAAGCAAAAGTGAAACTTGTGAGGAGCTGAGGAAAAGGCATATAAGTAGCCTATCTGGGTCTCTGTTCCTTGAGTTCTGACTAGAGTTCCTCTAGTCATCTGGCTAAGACCAGGCAAGTCCCAGAAGGAGGGATATGGGCCAAGAGGAAGGTTCAGTCCCTCGCAAACAGATTTAACTCTTGGGGGACCTAAATGAACTGAGGCTAGAAAATGCAGAGCAGGTAACCACATTTTTTAAGGCTATTATGGATTATTGATTATGGATTGGGTTATTTCTCTAATTTCTTCCTTAGTATGTTTATTGTTGATACACAGGAAGTTTCCCAATGTAGGAAGTTTGGTATGCTAGGTTTATGTGTTAATTTTGTACCTTTCTGCTTTTCTGAATGTGTTTACCAGCTGTAGTATATTTCTGAGGAGGTCTTTAATGTATAGAATATTACCATTTGAAAAGAAAGCTATTTTGACTTCTACTTGTATCCTCCTTATCTCATTCACTGGTCTTACATAAGTTGAACAATAACCCCATCTCTGAGATAAAACTGGCCTCATGATGGTAGTCCTTTTTTTATATAGTCTTGATTTTGTTTGAAAGTATTTTATATGAGAAGTTTTGTGTCTGGTAATCAGAAAGTCTTTTTTCTTTTTTCTTTCTTTTTTTGTTGTAACTTTGTCTGGTTTTGTTATTAGGGTAAAAAAAAATGGTCTCATAAAAAGAATTTGACAATGTTCATTTCTTTTAGATTTTATGTAATAATTTGAGTAATATTGGTATTAGTTCTTCTTTGAAGGTCTGGTAGAATTCTGTGTTCAGTCCACCTGTCCCTGAGACTTTTTTTAATTGAGTGATATCAATGGTTATTATGACTCTATTTAAGTTATTTATTTCATCTTGACTTAATTTTGGTTGTTCCTGTATTGCTAGAAACTCATCTCATCTATTTCATTAACATAGTGGAGTATAGATTTTAAAAGAATATTCTTTTGATTCTCTGAATTTCTTCAGCTTATGATATAATATTTCCATTTTTGTCTTTAATTGATGTGTGTCCCCTTTCTTTTGGCTAAGTTTGCTAAAAATGTGTCCACATTCATCAACTTTTTCAAATGATCAATTAGTTTCATTGATTCTTTATATTATTTTTATGTCTATCTCAATTAATAACAGCTATGATCTATCTCTTCCTCTCTACATTTTAGGGTGATGTTTATTGTTGCTTTCCAAGGCCACTGAGTGAGTTACTAAGTTATTAATATTAGGTGGCTCATGTTTTCTAATGTAAGCACTTAGTGATATAAACTTTCCCCTGAAAATTTGGTTGAGGTGGTGGACATATTTAAACCTAGCAGAAACAGGTGGAGTTCACTGAGTTTGAGGCCAGCCTGTTCTACATAGTAAGTTCTAAGCCAGATACTGTTGCATATAAGGGTTTCTCACAAAAGCTTAATTTAAATAAATTTCCTTCTCAAGACTTTGTTCATTGTGTTCCATAGATTTTGGTATGCTGTGATTCGTTTTTATTCTAGACTATAAATTTTTAATTTACTTCTATGTTTGACATTTGACACAATTTTAATTCAGTAGTGTTGTGTTGATTGGCTTATGTTAGCTGAAAACAAACTTAGTCACCTAGAAAGAAGAAACCTCAATCAAAAATGCTTCCATATGGTGGATATGTTGGCATATCTGTGGGGCATATTCTTAATTAATGGTTGATGTGAGAGGACCCACCTTATTGTGGTAATGACACTCCTGGGCAAGTGGTCCTGGCTTGCATAAAAAGCAAGCTGAGAAAATCATGAAAAGCAAGTCAGTAAGAAGGTTTCCTCTTGGCCACTGCCTTGACTTCCCTCAATGACAGACTGTTAATCAGGATGTGTAATCCAAACAAACCCTTCCATCTCCTAGTTGGTTTGAGTCAAAATTTTATCACAATAACAGTAAAACCTTCTAGGACAAGTATGTCCTTTTGTTTATACAAGTTTATGCACTATTTTTCCTATTGCTGTTCATATCCATCTTTATTATCTGATGGTCAGAAAGAATGTAGGATGTTGTTTCAATTTTCTTAAATTTCTTGAGACTAGCCTTTTTGTCCTAATGTATAGTCAATTTGGAGAAATGTTTTCTGGGCTGATGAAAATAATAGGTATGCACAAGTGTGTGGGTGGAATGTCCCATAGATATTTTTTAAGTCCATTGGATTTATGATGTTTAACTGCAGAGTTTTTGTACTACTTTTTGACTGGATGATATGTATGTTAGAGAGTAGGGTGTAAAAATTTCCCACTGTCACCATTTTGGAATCAATCTTTGGATTTAGATTTAATAGTATTTCTTCTATTAAGTTGGAAACCTCTGTTTGGTGTCTGAATGTTTGAGATTAAAATACCCACTTGGTGGTTTGTTTTTCTTTAGTAAAATATCTGTCTCTATTGTGTTCTCAGTAGTTCTAGTCTGGAGTCTATTTTGTCAGATAGCAAAATATTTATGCTTCTTTTTTACTTAGTCCCATTGGCTTTTCCACACTGCTGCTCTAAGGTAGTATTTATTGTTAATGGTGAGGTGTGTTTCTTAGAAGCAACAAAATAATGAATTCTATTGTGTAATGCAATTTGTTTGTCAAGAACATTGACTAATATTGCGATTTTGTTAAACAATATTGTAAGTCCTATTACTTGGTTGTGGTGGTGGAATGTTTTTATACCTACATTGATCAACTGTTCTGGAATTACTTATTACTTTTGCCCACTTCAGTGTGTTTCATCTTCTTTTCAACTTGTAGTATTCCTTCTAACAGCTCCTGTAGAGCTGTCTTAATGGTCATAAATATCTTTAGCCTATTTTTATATTGGAAGTTTTTCTTTTTCCTTTAATTATGAATGATAGTTTTGTGGAGTATAAAAGTCTAGGTTGTTATCTGCAGTATGTTAGCGCTTGTAGAATATCTATCCAGATTATTCTGTCTTTCATAGTCCATTGGGAAAAGGTGAATGATATTCTTTTTTTTTTAATTAGGTATTTTCCTTATTTACATGTAAATTTCTCCTTTCCCAGTTTTCCCTCCAAAAAAACAAACAAACAAACAAACAAAAACAAGAACAAACCCCTGTTGCCTCCCCCCTCCCCATGCCTGCCACCCCACCCTCTCCCACTTATTGGCCCTGGCATTCCCCTACACTGGGGCACAGAATCTTCACTGGGCCGAGGTCCTCTCCTCCTATTGATGATCAAATTTGCAATCCTCTACTATACACATGCTGCCAGAACAATCAGTCCCACCATATACAGTCCTTGGTTGGTGGCTGAGTCCCTGGGAGCTCTGAGGGTACTAGTTAGTTCATATTGTTGCTCGTCCTAAGGGGTTGCAAGCCCTTCAGCTCCATAGGTCCTTTCTCTAACTCCTTCATTGGGGACCGTGTACTCAGTTCAATGGATGGCTGTGAGCCTCTACATCTGTATTAGTCAGGTATTGTCAGAGCCTCTCAGGAGGTAGCTATATTTAGGTTGGCTTGTCCTTCCTTCAGTCTCTGCTCCATAATTAATCTCTGCAACTCCTTCCGTGGGTATTTGGTTCCCCCTTTTAAGAAGGAATGAAATGTCCACCTTTTGCTCTTCCTTATTCTTGAGTTTCTTGTGGTTTATGGGTTGTTCTTCCTGTATTCCAAACTTCTGGGCTAATAACCACTTATCAGAGAGTGCATACCATGTGTGTTCTTTTGTGACTGGGTTACCTCACTCAGGATGATACCCTCCAGATCCATCCATTTCCCTAAGAATTTCATAAATTCATTGTTTTTAATAGCAAAGTAGTACTCCATTGTTTAGATGTACCACAATTTCTGTATCCATTCCTCTGTTGAGGGACATCTGGGTTGCTTCCAGTTTCTGGCTATTATAAATAAGGCTGCTATGAACATGGTGGAGCATGTGTCCCTATTACATGTTAGAGCATCTTTTGGTTATATACCTAGCAGTGGTATAGCTGGGTCCTCCAATAGAACTATGTCCAATTTCCAGAGGAACTGCCACACTGATTTCCAGAGTGGTTGTACTAGTTTGCAATCCCACCAGCAATGAAGTAGTGTTCCTCTTTCTCCACAACCTCTCTAGCATGTGCTGTCACCTGAGTCTTTTATCCTAGCCCATCTGACTGGTGTGAGCTGGAATCTCAGAGTTGTTTTGATTTGCATTTCCCTGATGACTAAGGATGTTGAACATTTCTTTAGGTGCTTCTCAGCCAGGTAAATGATATTCTTATATGCTTGCCTTTATAAGTAACTTTGTCTTTCTCTCTTACATCTTTTGATATTCTTTCTATGCTGTATTCATATATGGTTTAATTATTATATAATGTAAGTAGTTTCTTTTCTGGTTCTGTCTATTTGGTGTTCTGTATGCCTTTTATATCTCAATAGGAATCTCATGCTTAGCTTTGGAAATTTTTCTTTTACGATTTCTAATAAAAATATTTTATCTGCCTTTGACCTGAATTTCTTATTTTTCTTCTATAATTATGTTTTTGGATTTTTGTCTTTTTTATAGTAATCCAGGGTTCCTGAAAGTTCTGTTGCTCTTGGGCTTCTTATTGTTGTTTTAAACATTTACTACTTTCATTGGCAGTATGATCCAAGTTATCTACCTTCTTTTTAAGACCTAATATTCTCTCTTCCACTTGGTCCAATTTGTTAGTAAAGCTTTCTTATGAGCTTCTTTTTAATTCCCTGAGGATTTAGTTTCAAGTTTTGAATTGTTTTGGCTATTCTGAAGATATTTTTGTAGTTTCATATGAATTTTGAAAATATTTTTTCAACTTCAGTAAAGAATAGTATTAGAATTTTGATGTGGATTACATTGAATCAGTAGATTGCTTTGGGTATGATGGCCATCTTCACAACATAATCCTACCAACCAATGAGTTTAGGTCTTTACATCTTCTGGTATCTTCTTCAGTTTTGTTCTTTGGTGTCTTAAATTTTTCATTATATAAACCTTTTACTTTCTTGGTTAGATTATACTTTTGAGACTATAATAAGTGAGGTGATTTTTGTGCTTTCTTTCTTAGTATGCTTGTTGTTGGAATTTAAGAAGGCTACTGTATTTTGTGTTTTAATTGTCTTTTGCTACTTTTCTGAATGATTCTATTAGCTGTAAGAGTTTGCTGATAGAGGCTTTGGGGTCTTTTATGCAGAGAATCAATCATCTGCAAATAGAGATACCTTAACATTTCCTAAGAATAAAGTTTATAGCATTAACTATCTACATCAAAAAAAAAAATTTCAAAGATCTCAGGTTAAAAACTTCATAATGAGCTGAACAAGGATGACTCTAACAGATACGTTAACATGGATAAAGAAAAGCTCAGGGGGCTTCAAGCTACACAAAGAACCACAGGCAAATAAGGAATTCTAAGCATGGGAGAAATGGTCTTCTTCAGGGAAGAATATATCATATCGTCAGTCTTAGAAACATAGAACTAAAATTATTCAGACAGCGTCCTGCATGCTGAGTCTTCTGGGCACTCCAAGCTGCCCTGAGCATTCTAATATCCCCAGCAGACCTCTATTATACTCACCTTTCCACCCACTTTCTACAGACCTATGGATCCCAAAACATACAGGCCTGCTGATCCAGAACCATATATCCTAAGGATATACGTTAGAGGCCTGCCACACCAGGACTATTGAGGATAAGACCCCTCCCAATACCTACTACAACAGAAATCCAGATGGGTAAAGATCCTGTACTTACTCCACAAAATTGGAAAATCTTAAGGAAATAGACAATTTTCTAGACAAATACCACTTACCAAAATTAAACCAACATCAAGTAAACTATTTAAACAGCCCTATAACTCCTAATGAAATAGAGACAGTCATTAAAAGTCTCCAAACCAAAAAAAGAAAAAAAAGGCTCAGGGTAAAATAGGCTTTGTACAGAATTTTACCAGACTTCTAAAGAAACCTAATACCAATACTGGTCTAACTGGATGTCTGCATGTAGAAGAATGCAAATAGATCCACATATTTGTGGGCCCTGCACAAAACTCAAGTCCAAGTAGATCAAAGACCTCAATGTAAAACCAAAAACAATAAATCTGATAGAACAGAAAGTAGGAAATAGCCTTGAACTCATTGGTACAGGAGATAACTTCCTGAACAGAACACAAATGGCTCAAGCACTAAAATCAACAATTTATAAATGGGACCACATGAAACTGAAAAGCTTCTACAAGGCAAAGTACAGTGTCAAAGGGACAAAACGGCGGCCTACATATTGTGAAAGGATCTTCACCAACCCTACATGCAACAGAGGGCTAATATAACAAAATTATAAAGAACTCAAGAACTTAGACACCAACAACCTAAATTACCCAATTTAAAAAAATGATGTACAGATCTGAACAGAATTCTCAACAGAAGAATCTCAAAAGACTAAAAAGTAGTTAAATGGTCAACAAGTCCCTAGTCATCAGAGAAATGCAAATCAAAACATCTCTGAGATTCCATCTTACACCCATCAGAATAGCTAAAATCAAAAATTCAAGAGATTGCACAAGCTAGCAAGGATGTGGAGAAAGGGAACAGTCCTCCATTTCTGGTGGGAGTGCAAATTTGTACAACTACTTTAGAAATCAATTTGGCAGTTTTTCAGAAAACTGAGAATAATTCTACCTCAAGACCCAAATATACCACTCCTGAGCATATATCAAAAAGATGTTCCACCATCCCACGAAGACACTTGCTCAACTTTGTTCATAGCAGAAATAGCCAGAAACTGGATATCCTTCAACTGAAAAGTGGATAAAGAAAATGTGGTACAGCTACACAGTGGAATACTATTCAGCTATTAAAAACAAAGACATCTTGAGTTTTACAGGCAAATGGACGGAACTTGAGAATATCATCCTAAGCAAGGTGACCCAGACCCAAAGGACATGCATGTTATGCACTCACTTAAAAGTGGATATTAGCCATAAAATACAGGATACCCACGATACACTCCACAGACCCAAAGAAGCTAAACAAGAAGGAAGGCCCAAGGATGAATGCTTGAATCTCACTTAGAATAAAATAATTCCATGAGGCAGAGGGAGGGAACTGGGTGGGAAAGGGGAAGAGGAGGGGAATGGGAGGTGTTTAGGATCTGGTACGTGGAGAGACAAAGGAGATGGCTAGATGGCCAAGAGAATGAATGGAAATCTGCAACTGGTAGGATGGGGAGGTGAGAGACATCTCATAGACCTGCCAGAGACCTGGGATAAGGGAGACACCCAAGAATCAATGGGGGTGACCTTAGTTGTGACTCACAGCACCTCAAGTGCCTACCTGTAGCCAGGCAGGAACCCCAGCAGAACAATAGTGGTACCAACACACCCAAAAAACTTGCAACCCAAAATTTATCCTATCTAAAAGAAATACAAAAACAGGAGATAGAACACAGTCTGATGGAATGGCCAAGCAATAACTAGCCCAACTAGAGACCCATCCCATGGGCAGGCACTAATCCCTGACAGTATTTATGATACTCTGTTATGCTTGAAGACAGGAATCTAGCATAGTTCTCTTCTGAGAGGCTCTATGCAGCAGCTGACTCAGAGGGATGCAGAGACCACCACCAAACAGTAGATGAAGCTCCAGGTCTCTTATGGAAGAGTTGGGGGAAGGATTGAAAGCCCTAAAGAGGTTAGGAACTCCACAGGAAGACCAACAAAGCCAACTACCCTGGACCCTTGGGGCTCTCAGAAACTGAACCACTAACCAAGGAGCATACACAGGCTGGACCTAAGCCTCCCTACACATATGTAGCAGATGTGTATCTTGGTCTTCATGTGGGTCCCAAATAACTGGAGTAGGGACTATCTGTGGGATATATTCTTCTACCTGGGCTGTCTTGTCTGGCCTTAGTGGGAGAGGATGCACCCAGCCACCCAGAGACTTGGTATGCCAGGGTGAGAGTGTACCCAAGGGGAGGTCTCCATTCTCTCAAAGGAGAAGGGGAAGGTTATAGAAGGAATTGTGGGAGGAGGTGACCAGGACAGGGGAATTGATCAGGAGGTAAAGTGAACAAATTTTAAAAAGGAAAAATAAAGAAAAATAAAAATAATGGAATAAAAAATTACTCAGACTAAGGATATTATATTTATGAAAATGAATAATTATATGAAAAAGAGCTACAAATTTGAAAGTGAGCAAAGATGGATATATGAGAGGGTTTTGGAGGAAAGAAAAGGAAGGAGTAATGTAATTATATTATAAGCTGAATATAAATAAAATATATTTTGAAAAATATCATAAACCACGATTTAAAAAAAACAACTTAATATTGCCCCAGAAATACTTGCAAAAACATCCAAAAATAGTGGAAAGGATGAGATAATTCAAATCAAGACTGAGTGAAACAGAAACAAATGAAAAAGGAGTTAAAGCATCTATTAAATGATGAGTTGATCATATGAAAAGACTAACAATATTGACAAAACTTTATGTCAAATTAACTGAAAGAGAGACTTTAAATGAGAAAAATTAGAGATTAAAGATAAAAATAAAAATACATTAGAGAAAAAAGATAAAAACTGAGGATCATAAGACCTATTTTAACAGTTCTTATCTTATAAAACCAGAAAACCTAAGAGAATGGATAAATTTCTAGGTATACACTACCAACCACAGTTAAACAAGATGAGGTAAATAATTTTTTTTAAAACTTTTATTGCATCATGATGAGAAAATTTACATGATTTCAATTTGTCTGAATTTGTTAACATTTAAAAACATATTTTAAGTAAATAGAATTAAATCACATTCTTGTTTCCCTTTTGTACCCCAAGTGCTCCCAGAGACCGCCTCTTCAATACCTACAATATCTTTTTTGTCATATTCCTTAAACTTTATTAAATATTATAACAATAAAAATGAGTATTATAAAAGTTGTTTGATATAAAACAACAATCAGTGTTATGTAGATGCTTGTCTACAGCAATACTGAAAATACATGTTTTTCTCAGTATAAATTTTAAATAACTCCAAACATATTAACTGTATATTTTAAAATAATACCTCACTACTAGTATTTTCTTAAATGACTATAAATTTATAAAGTCTTTTTGATTGTTTGTTTGTTTTGTATTTAGTAGAGTTTAAAATCTTGGCTCTTACTGTGGTACAAGCCCAAAATAAGAACAATTTTTAGACATTGGATTTCACTGTAATAAGGTTGTACTTCAATGACCCTCAAATCACGAAAGGATTTTACCTCCATCATAGCTAAGCTGAGAGTTGACAGTTCTGCTGCGCCAAGGAATGAATTGTAGGCACGATTTTTGGATACAGACTTCTTGCTATGGTCAAAACTATTTGACTTGAGTGAGTGACTTTATTCTCAGGCCACAGAGAACAGGTTACATTCATTTAAGAAATGGTGTGTGTATTAAGATAGTCTATCCATAAAGTCATTCATCAACTGTTTCAATGAACAATGGTTTTGCTTGGAGGGTGGCACAGATATTAGGTGTGGGTAAGAATCTGGTTCATTGGCTGTGATAATTTAGAAAAGCATTCATCTCAGAGAAAGAGTAATTTATAAAGTCCTCTTCTTCAAACTTGATACAAGGGCTACAAATGTCAAGCAAAGCATTCAGTCTCACTCTTTGTTGTTCTCTATCCTTCAAGCCACCTCCCAAGTTAATTGTCTATGTCTCCCTTGGGTATATAAATACTTTTGAAATATATAAGCTGTTCTAAAAACCATAGTATAGTATAAAAACATGCAATAAACAATACTACTAATAGAGAGGCTGAGATAGGAGAAGAAAGATTTCAAGACCCTTATGTTGTACACAGCAAGACATTGCCACAAACAAGCTGAAAGTATATATAGATTGTACAATATTGTACCTTTTTCTCCAATTACCAAATTAGAGAGACCATTGGATGACAATCAACAAATTTCTAATTCCTCATATTTTTGGATTTCAATCAATTAGGATATGTTGGTAATATTAATTTTCATATTAAACTATTAAGAAAAGGTAATTGTCACTTCCTGTTGTTTTTGTTGTAAGAGGTAGAATTAGATTTGTGTGGATTTGTTGAAAGATTACTTTCTTGCTTCTTCTAGGGTGTAGTTTTGCTCCTTATATTGATGTTTTCCATCTATTGTCCATTGTAGAGCTGGATTTGTGGAAAGATATTGTGTACATTTTGTTTTGTCATGGAATATCTTGTTTTCTCCATCTATGGTAATTGAGAGTTTTGCTGGATATAGTAGTCTGGGCAGGCATTTGTGTTCTTGTAGGGTCTGTATGACATCTGCCTAGGATCTAGCTTTCATAGTCTCTGGTGAGAAGTCTGTCCATAATTCTGATAAGCCTGCCTTTATTTGTTACTTGCATTTTTCCCTTATTGCTTTTAAAATTCTTTCTTTGTTTAATGCATTTGTTGTTTTGATTATTATGTGACAGGAGGAATTTCTTTTCTGGTCCAGTCTATTTGGAGTTCTATAGGCTTCTTGTATGTTCATGGGCATCTCTTTCTTTAGATTAGGGAAGTTTTCTTCTATAATTTTCTTGAAGCTATTTACTGGCCCATTACCTTGGGAGTCTTCACTCTCTTCTACACCCATTGTCCTTAGGTTTGGTCTTCTCATTGAATCCTGGATTTCCTGGATGTTTTGGGTTAGGAGCTTTTTGCTCTTTGCATTTTCTTTGACTGTTGTGTCAATGTTTTCTATGGTGTCTTCTGCCCCTGAGATTCTCTCTTCTATTTCTTGTATTCTGTTGGTGATGCTTGCATCTATGACTCCTGATTTCTTTCCTAGGTTTTGTATCTCCAGGGTTGTCTCTCTTTCTGATTTCTTCATTGTTTCTGTTTCCATTTTTAGATTCTGGATGGTTTTGCTCATTTCCTTCACCTGTTTGAATGTGTTTTCCTGTAGTTCTTTAGGGGATTTTTGTGTTTCCTCTTCTAGGGCTTCTAGCTCTTTACCTGTTCTCCTGTTTTTCGTTGAGAGTGCTATTTATGTCTTACTTAAGGTCCTGTATCATCATCATAATAAGTGATTTTAGATCTGAATCTTGCGTTTCTGGTGTGATGGTGTGTCCAGGACTTGCTATGGTGGAAGAATTGGGTTCTGATGATGCCAAGTAACTTTGGTTTGTGTTGTTTATTTTCTTACTCTTGCCCCCTGCCATCTGGTTATCTCTAGTGCTACCTGCCCTTGCTAAATCTGACTGCAGTCAGTCCTTACTGTGATCTTGGTTGTATCAGAACTCCTCAGAGTCAAGTTGTCTCTATGATACTGTGATTCTGGGATCCTGTGACCTTGGGCTTGTTAGAGCACCTGGGAGTATAGCAGCTTCCTCTGGGTGTTATGGGACTGGCTGTGGAGCCTGGGCCCAAGGTCCTCTCAGGACACTAGCCCAGAGAGACCAGAAGGAACCCAAGCCACTCTGCTGGTGGAGTTCCTGTGTGCCTGGTCCTGCTGGTCCCAGTTACCCCTGGTGTTGGGACAGATGTTGGGTCCTCCTCACCTCTGATCCTGAGAGTGTCTGAGTGCCTGGGAGTGGAGCTTCCTCTGGATGTTGTGGAACTGGCTGCAGAGCTTGCGCCCAAGGTCTGCTCAGGACACCAGTCCCATAAATAATTTTTTTAAACAAATAACAACTGATCCAATGGAACTAGTATTTTAAAAATACCACAACTGAGAGGGCATTGCAGAACACAGGCGATAGGAAGGAGGAAGGGTGAAGGATGGCAATGGACGTTCAAGTTGGAAGGAGGAAGACAGAGCACGGCAGCAGAGATAATTCATACTAAGGAGAGTTGGAAAGAGCCACATGCAAACTTACTATTTTATAAGCTTCCTCAATATCTACATATTCACATTAAAACAGTTTAGTTGAAATTAACCCACACAGGGTTAAGACTCTTCCCAGAAAACATATTGCCAAATAAAAAGTCCAGTGCCCGATGTAGAATACCTCCCCTGGAGTTGTTGGTCAGAGGTATCCTAAAGACACCCCCCCCCCAGAATAATATCAGTTGTTTCCATTGTTCTTGGTTGACCACCAGAACTTTGTAATAAGGCCCCATTGCTGAGGACAGCACATACTCTTGACACAGGATATGGATAAATTAAGTTGGTACTTAGAAGGAAGCTTCCTCACTGCTAGCTAACTTCCATGTTACCAGAAAATACTCAGAGGGCTTCTGGGGAGAAAAGGTCATCAACCATCTCATCTAGCTGTGAACCCCATGAACTTCAATAATGAGCAGTGGGACTGGATGATACCATGGGCTCAACAGTGGCACAAATATTGTATGCATGCTATACAAAGTGAACTCAGCGAGCTATTTAAACAAATAAGAACAAGAATGTGTCAGGGAGCAAGGAGATGATGTAAATCTGGCTAGGTGAAGGAGTATGTATGGACAAATATATAAAAATACATTACATGAAATTCTCAAATAATTTTAAAAAGTACATGTTTTTTACAAATCTCCTAAATTTCATAGCAGGTTTAAGTACATGAGACAATCCTTGATTAGTTAGCAATAGGAGCTGATAAGTTTATAATTTCTTTCTTCTTTCCTGGTGGACAATATTAGTGTCATATACAGCCCTAAAGGATATAGTGCCCAGTTTCATAGAAAGATGGTAAACTTGGGACCCACATAAATTATTCAGTAGGCAAAGTGCCTATTGTATAAGTATGAGGACCTTTTAGATACCTATAACCCCATAAGAGCTTGGAGTAGCAGTGAACATTTGTAACTCCAGTTTGGAAGACCAGGCAGAGACAGGAGGAGTTCTGTGTCTAGACGGCTTACCTGAAATAGTGAGCTCCAGGTTCATAGAGACCCTGTCACAAAAATTATGGTGGAGAGGAGTAACAGGAGACACCTGGTATTGGCATTCACACTTGTATATACCAAAATGAGCACATGCTTATGCACATGAGGATAAAGAGGACTTCAGGGGGCTACTAAGACATAACCACCTGATTTCTCTCTCCTTCCTCCCTTATTTCCAGTGGAAATCAGCCAAACCATGATCCCAGAAGAAAGGCAGGCAGACTGCTAGTGTAACTCCAACTGTCCAGCCTCTTGGAACTCAACACAGGGATAGAGAGTTGTTGGGTAGACCTAGAGTATTAGATGCTTGCAACATCCTTGAGAATGACATTTATTTAAAGACAAACATCTACTTTGTCTCTGTGCACATGCCTCCTTACCCATTCCCAGAAGCCAGAGTACCCAACTACTTCCAGGGTCCCTTTGGCAACTGATAATACCCTAATGCTTCTAATTGAAATTCAAATGCACCCCAGGTTCTGCATCCTGGCTCTGATAGGGAGTGCTGAGGGTTCTGTAATAGCACTTATAGGCTGAGCCTCCATTTCTCAATGACCCTCATTCAGTAAGCCCCCAAATGCAAGGGTTTCTTTTTGCTCAGAGTTCAACAGAACAGTCTTTAGTGGTGCGGAACTTTTGGTGGCAAGAGCTGGTCATGTTTTATCCACAGTTAGGAGGTAGAAGACTGATTCTAGTTGTTCAGCCAGCTGTTTTCCTTTTATGTAATCTACAGGCCATCCAAAGGGGATAGAATCATACACTTTTAAGGTGGGCTTTTCCACCCCATTTTTTCTAATCAAGTTAAACCAGATGCCCAGATATTAATATCTAATCTAGATAAACATTGATATTTTTCTTGGAGGTGACTCTAGATCCTTTCAAGCTGATAATCAATATTAATTATCACACTAGTCTTTAAATTTCTTAGTCCTTGTCAGTCTCTATATGCACAAAAATGATACTATGTGCTTCTAAATTTTATTTTGATGGAAAGGACTAAAATATATATTGGCTACTTTTTAATTGCTATGATAAAACATTGTGACTAAGGCAACTTATAGAAGTAAGAGTTTGTTGGGACATACATTCCAGAGGGTTAGAGTCCATGATGGTGGCTTGATGATATGGTGGCAGGAATACCAGCTAAGAACTCACATGGTGATCCTAAAGCACAAAGCAGAGAGTAAACTCCAAATGGTTTGAGGATTTGAAACTTCAAAGCCCACACCCCAGTGACATACTTCTTCTAGCACAGCCACACCTTATAGAGTTACCAAAACAGTGCCACTACCTGGGGACCAAGTTTTCAAATACTCAAGACTATGGAGGACATTTCATTAAAACTACCACAGAATACAAAACAAGAAAGCAACTAGGCAGAAGTGCTGAAGAAGATGGTACATCTATGTGCTATCCAACTGCTACTTCTTGTACCCACTTAGGTTGGATTGGACCCTACAGTCTACAGGTCAAAAAGAAATGTTTCCTCCAGAATATGAAGGGGGTGGTTTTATTATCCAAAGATGGCATAACAATTTTAGTCACACCAGTGTTTTCCTAATATGTAGACGACATAGGCATCTCAGTTGTGTCTGTGTCCTTTCCTTTGCTCCTAAAGATGCTTCTTGCTATGTTAGGAACGTTGATGAAGCTTTCTAGTAATATTTGTACCTAGAGTATCCTTCTCTGGATATTCTCACTCATGGCCAGGATGGGATGACAGGCTCTGAGATGCCTCAGAGACATGCAGGAGCTACAAGTGTTGGTTGACTTTGCACTGGTGTAACCAAAATACCTGAAAGAAATAAAGAAGTGATGGCTTCCTTGGGCTCATGATTTCAGGGTGTCTCAGTCCATCATTGCCAGGAATGCAAAGAGAACAGTGAGAGCATGTAATAGTGGCTGTTCACATTGTGGCAGACCAGGAAACAGGAACAAGGCTTTCAACCTTCCAAAGCCTGTTCCTAGTGACCTATTTCTTCCAGCTATTCTGTCTCTCCTAAAGGCTCCCCAAAATAGAAACAAATAAAGCATGTGCCTGTGGGAGACATTTCAGATTCAAACCATAACCCTACATGAGTGCTCTGGTCCCAGGTGAGCCTCACTTCAGCCATCCTGGCCCAGTTAGGAGACAATTCAGGAAGAAGCCATCCAGGACAAAATTTTCCAGTGATGTCATCCCTGTCTTTCTAGCAGAGATTTGTCATCATAAAGATCAAAGAGTCTGCCTTGGGCCCTGTCTGATTCCTAATCCACGCATCCATAAGTATAATGAAGTGGCTATATTATGCTACCATGTTCCTGGTGGTTCGTTAAAAAGCAAGAGCGAATGGAACCAAGATTCTTTCTCTGCTTCATGACAATTTAGATGCTTTAAAAAGACTCTGTTCCTTGTTTTTTGTTTCTTGTTTGTTTGTTTTGTTTTCCTTAAATCTCTGGGTATTCTTTTGTGGCCACATGAATTTGGAGTATGAAGTGCCTGATTTGGGAACGCATCATATACTCAAGACATATGTCATGGCTGCTGGGGATGAGCAAGTAACATCACTTCTGTGATTTCCAGAGGAGACAGGAGCTCTGGGATACTTAGGAATGAGGAGGGATGAGAGTCCTATCTCTCACTCACATGGAACCATTGCTGTTTGGAAGATTCAAGCTGGCTATCCTTAAAGCCTTCAAGAGTTTTTAGAAGCCTATCAGATTTTGGCAAACTAAGTCAGCATCTGCTGAGAGAGCAAGAGAAGCCAGAAAGACATAGGGGAACTGGGCCCTGACTCACACAGACATATCGGAGGTCTGTAGTTCTTCAAAGCTACTTAGTGCAGGTTCCTTCTCAATTTCTACAACTAGAAATTCATTTGGAAATATAGGTAAATGCTCCAAACATATACAAAAATGCAAGGCTGAATATCAAAAAGGCTTATTTATATAGTCATGGCCACAAGAAACCTGATTGTGGACAGCACTGCATCTGTGGAATAATATTGGACCTCAGTGCATGTCAGGTTGGGATTCTTTCCACACACGGGCACTCTTGTAGCTGTACAGTTAACACAGGATGCCATGATACAACTTGGCATGTCCACAGAGCTTTATGCTTAGGCATAAACAGAAGCCCAAGATTTTTATGCCTCACTATCCTAGCTCCAACTTCCAGGAGCAAATGTATACAGAAACTCACTTGGCAGCACCTGTCCACAACACAGGCGCCCCAGAGACCACAATAATAGCGTGGACACTGCCAGTGTTTGCTATCCTGATGGGTTCTCATGACCCAACTTGGCCTCTGGAGGAAACAGCTGGAGATGCAGGGTGGGGTGTGAGTAGGCAAATGAGAATCTTTTCCTGAGAAAAGATTGAGCTGAGCACTGAGGAGGCTTGGGTCGGTCCCCAGAGCCTGCAGGAGCAAGTTCATTGTTGTGCAGAGCTACATGCTCTAATGCAGAGAGATGATGCTTCTGCAGACGAAAGCTGGAAAATGTCTCAAGGACTGAGAGTGGAGATGAAAGAAAAGACAAAGAAGCCCTGACAGCTATGGGCTGTAGCCATCACTGTTCCTGATAGCTGTCTACTTCTAGAGGCCACCTGGGTTTTGTCAGGTACCTGCTGCTCTATGGAGCTTGAATAGGGTTTCTGATTTCTTGTGATTGTGCCTCTTTCCCTACGATGTCCATATATGAACACTCATAAACACTTATAGGCTGGGCTGCTGTGTCCTTCAAGAATGTGCCAACCTTATTTCACCATCAACAGGAGTGTGGTGTAGAGGAACATCTAATGAGAGGGCACAATTGTTAAGTATGAAAGTGCAGCAATGACTACTTATGTAGATTATTTGGTTTTTATTTTGGTTTTGAAGGATTGGAATCAAACTCAGAGCCTTGTACAAACAAGGCAAATGCTCTATCACTCAGTGCTATACATATATATATATATATATATATATATATATATATATATACACACCCTTCAGAAAAGAACTCCCACATTAAGATATTAGTAATCCTTTCTAAGTCACCCCAGGAAGGTCACTTACACAGCCAAGCAGATCCCTCTGATACTACCCACCCTGAATTTTTTTCCTACATGGAAATTTCTTTGAAACATGGTTCACTATCTATCGGGCTACTCCATATGAAAGACAAGAAGAACATCCAGATACCCACAAGCAGGAAGTAGCATGCTTAGCTGAGTGCCCAAGGTGCACTTGAAATAGGTTTAAAATAATTGCAGCCAGGCAGCTCAAGGGGTGTTCTTGGACAGAATTAGAGGGGTTAGAGACAGATATGTTGAATGTGGATGAGATACGATACTACTGACAACCTGACATGTGCCAGGCATTGTACTTGGACTCTGTCATCCCCTTTAAGCCCTCCCAACACCCTTGTCAGATAGGTAGTACAATAATATCAGCCTTGTTACTTATCTAAGATGAGTGGCAGAAGGTGACCCTACATCTGCTTGCTCCATGGCAGGCTGTTCTAGGGCAGGCTGCCCCAATGTGAGCTACACCAGTCCCAGCTGGAGAGCCAGAGGACCCCGCTCCTAGGATTGGTAATGAGCAGAAGCAGCTGAAAATTCTTTCTCCCTACACAGATGAAGCTGTACTTCCTGGATTGCATATGGAGAAAGCAAGTGAGTCCTTCTGCATTTGATGATGACCTCATGCAAGTATTCCAGCCCTGAGGTTGCTCCTCTCTTCCTCCCTCCTCCTCCTCATGGGCCACACTTAAGCAGAACCCACCCTACAACTGCCCTACACTTCTTCTTCAGTGTTCTTATGTTTTCCCTTCTGGATTATGTAGCCGCTTGAATATGTCAACCACAAATGCTGGAAGGTTGTAGAGGTTGAATGTCCTTATTCAAATCACAAAGGGAAAAAGATCAAAGTTCCAGGTCAGCAAAGCTACTTAACTAAGCACATGTCTCAAAATATCTAAACAAAAACAATAATGATGATGCTAATAAAATAAATTCATCATGAAAAGGGACTGATAGGAAATAAACACAGCTCAATACAGACACAAGAAGAAGAGGATATTGCATAGCACCATTACCAACATGGTGAAAATGAAGTATGGGTCTCAGAGCAGCCTAGAGTACACAAGTACATTGTGGTGAATCACCAGTGGTAAGAAGATAAAGAACCTGGTGTATTAGGGGGTCTCTAAAGGAACAGAACTGAGAGAGGGGAGAAGGGAGAGGAAGATAGGGGAAAGAGGAGTAGAGAAGGACAGAGATTGAGATACTTTAGGTTGGCTTACATGACATGGTCTGCATACTTTGACACTGGGAAGGTGGAGAACATTAGGAGTTAGTCAGTCCATGTGGTTCCATTTTGATGCTAAAGAATTCTGAAGGATTCCCAGAATGGTGCTAGTTTTCACTCTAAATCAGAAACCCAAAGAAGTTGGTTTTAATATCAGAAAAAAAATGGCACAGCAAAAGAGTGGATGAATTTGCCAGCAAGAGTGAGAGAAAGCAGGCTAAAAGCAAAGTTTCCTTCTTCCACGTCTTTTTATATCAGGACTGACACTAGAGGGTACTGCCCATATTTAGGGCAAATCATCTTGAGGATCAAGAAAATCTGGTTAAGAAAATCACTCATGAACACTCAGCAGCTTGTATTTTAGTTGATTTTAGATGTAGCCACTTGACAACCAAGATTAGCCATCCCAGCTAGTTATAAAATTCAGATTCTTCTCCCAGAAACACTCTGCATCGGGATCGTGAAAAAAAACTTAGGATATGGCAGCTTTGCCAAGCCAGAAGGATTTACCATATGCTAGAACATCTAGACTAGAGATTGCTATAAAACCAAGGCCAGGGGTGGAAGGAGACCCGATTGTCTGACCCAGAAAGGTAAGCCTTCCGCTTATATCTCAGGACATAAGGCAGAAAGCAGCCATAAGCATTATGGGAATGTGACAGTTCATACTGGATTTAGGACTCACCCAATATGCAAACTGGGAGTAATGGTTTAAGAGAGTTTCTCTACCAGCCTTGTCCTATACCCAAGCACAGCAGCCTCAGTGCCATGGTGCCATGTCACTCCTGCGTTCAGATCTCTTCCAACTTGTACTTTTGACCAAACCTAGTCCAGAGCTACTCAAGGAAAGAGATTCTGGAAAATCCTCAACTTAACTCTGTCAAGGAATAATCTAGTACAGTTGTTCGAGTATCTGCAAAATTGCATTTGAAAGATAAGTCTGTCTGCCACTCTGATGACAATCAAATTCTTTGTGGGAATTACCAACAAATGGAGCTAAGGTGGAAATGAAGCATACCATAACACAAGCACACACATACACACACACGTGCACACACGCGCGCACGCACTTGCATATGCACTGACAAATGCCAGTGTAGGGCACATGTCTGTATAGTTTTTTGCTCCTTATTCATGGAAGGAAAGCTGTAGTTCACAATCCCAACACTGTTAGGATACCTGGTTTTTGTTTTTTCTTATTTTGGTTTTGGTTTTATTTTGTTCTGCTGCCCTCAGAGTTCAACTATTCCATTAACTTTTTCCCCATGTGCTACCTATAAAACGTCTATCCAAGTTTGTATAACACCTCCTCCCTGAGGCTCTCCCTGACCATAGCTACTTTATTTCTTTATTTCACAAATTCTTTATTTCGCTAATGCACTTTAGACAGATGACCATTCTATTACTCCCTAGTGACTTGATGCTTTCTCTAGGCAACTCTTCTGCCTATCCTTCATTTCCCTTGGAATGAGTCCACCATACTCATCACTATACATGTAACACACATAATAGAGATGATAACACTATACAATAAATATAAATGAATGAGTAATTTCCAGGTAATGTTTTATGTGCCTTTTAATGGCTTAATTTTAATGTTGTTCAATTTCTTGGAGTTGGTGAAACTGACACCTTGGAGGAGGCAGGGGGAGCTATGGCCAGGGACTGCAGGCTGTAATCAGACTTTCCACTCCACCTACTACTCCCTGGGTCAAGATTGGGTGGTTGCTGATGGAGCCACATACCCAGACCAGAAAGAGTCAACCCCATGATTAAAATCTTCTTCTGCAACATTTCCCATCCTCCACTGCAAAGGGAAACCTCTGACTGGTTTCCATGAAAGCTGTCTGTGTTTGCTTCCCAGACAGCTCCTGCTCACTGGACGACATGAAGGAGGCGGCAGGAAACACATCATGGAATTTCCTAGTTTCTCAAGGAAAGTGTCCTCTTTTTGGCCAGAACATAGGAGAGAGTTCGCAAGGAGCAAAATCAGGCTTTATGAGTAACTTCCAAATCAAACAAAACAGAAAAGGGAATGCACTTTTTACAGCTTCCAGTTGACAAAAACTTGGAAATGTTAGTAACTATGGCATAAGTTAGATTTTATATTAACCTTACAAAAGCCCACACTCAAAGCAGTGAAGGCCACAGAAATTAATCTTTTCTTGGATCTGTATGAGAAAATATAGCTTTGCTAATTTCATCCTTCTCTGTTCCTTCTTCAGAATTATAGACAACAAATAAATAAATAAAAGATAAAATAAAACCCTGCCTGGTATAGGATGCCCAGAAGTGAACCATGTTTTCTTACAGAATTAGACTTAACTTGCTTAATTTAACAAAGAAAATAATTTTAAAATGACTTTTAAGGACAAAGGATTTATGAGACATTTTTCTTTGGTTCTCTGGTGTTTTAGGCCTTAGAGACATTTATTAACCACAAAGACAACTATGGAGCCAAATGGCCAAGGAATAAAGTCTATGATTATTAGAAGAATTTTAAGTGCTGGGTCTTTCACTTGCTTTTTCTCTTCCTTCTTTCATGCTTTCTTTTTCAGCTGAGTGAAAACATAAAAAGTTCACTTGCTTTGCATGTATAGAAAACTATGCTTTTATCAAAACACTATTGGGGAAGCTGGCATGATGGTAGCAATTCCCAGCGACTTCAGAGGTCTAAAAAAGAATAATCACTTAAAGCCAAGAGTTTGAAACCAGCTTTGGCAGCATAGTGAGATTCTGTCTCAAGCAAAGCAAAACAGAAGCACTTTTGAGAGACAAAATCCATGCACCATCAAGAGTCCCTTAAATTAAATTCCCAGGGGACCACATCACACTGTGACCTTGTCTCATTCATTTTATTCATACTCAATCATTTACAATGTCTCATTATACTTATTGGTATAAATATTAATAATCTATGGCTTCAGGGGACTTCAGCACATAATGTATAGATCAGCCAGATGAAAAAATAGAGTTAAGCAATGTTTTATACTAAATAGATCAACCAGGCATTTATAAAACACCTGATCCAGCTGCAGTAGAATCCATGTTCTTTTTAGAGACAGATGACACTTTCAAAAATAGACATTTTACAGTATAAAATGCTTGTCAACAATTTTTTAAAAAAAAAACACAGAATTCAGGATCTCTTTTACAATAATCAAATTAAATTGTAATCAACAAACTTTAAAAATAGCAATACACAGAAGTTAAATATGGTCTCAAATGAGCAATGGGTCTATGAGAACATCAAAAGATAAACATAAAAAGTCTTAAAACAATGAAAACTGGAATATGATTTGCCAAAACCTATAGGATTACACTAAAAGTAGAACTAAGAAGAATGTTAATGATAACAATCAGAGAAGGGGTGGTCAAATAAGCAATTAAGGGTACAATTTAGAGAACTTAAAAAGCAAAACCAAACAAAACTCAAAATTAGTAGAAGGATAGAAATAACAAAAAGTAGAAAAGAAAAAATGAGATACTAAAAATTTACAAAGTAACAATGAAACAAACATTTCTTGAAATGAAAAAGAAAATCAACACTGCACTTGCTAGTTAGTAAAAGGAAAAGATTCAAATAGATCAAACTTCAAGTGAAAAAGAGATATTTTGATTGTTATCATTGAACTGTAAATATAGTTCAATATAAACACATATGCCAGGGACAATATAAACATATATGCCAACAAGTCTGAAAACCTAAAATAAATGCACAAGTTTCTAGATAGATATAATCAACAGAAAACTAACCATGAGGGCATGGAAAATCTGAACTGGCCATTAAGTAGCAAGAGGGTAGTAGCAAACCCCAAATCTCCCAGCAACAGAAAGCTTAGGGACAAGACAGCTAACTGCTGAATTTGACCACATGTTGAAAGAAAGCCCATTCCAATTATTCTCAGTTTACTGCAGAGTACTGAAAAAGAAGGGGCCTTTCAAACTCCTCCTAGGTCAGTACTGCTGATACAGCAAAATCAGAGAGGGTGATGGCAACAAAAGAAAAGAGAAACCCCCACAGTATCACTGATGAGCACAGATGCAAAAATTCTCTACAAAATACTAGTGACATGAATCTAAGAGCCCATCAAGAAACTATGATCAGGTAGCATTAATGCACAATGATTCAACATAAGTACAGAAACAAAATACATGAGATCAACAGGTATACAAAAGACATGGAATCATATCAACAAATATAGAAAGAAATGGATAAAATTTAACATGGAATTAAACCACACTGCAGGCTATGTGACAGACTCCACCACCAACATCCTTGGAAAACATTGAAAATTTCCTTAAAAATTAGGATCAAGACAAAGATATCCACTTTCTCCCTTTTATTCCTCATAGAATAGAGGAAGGAGACACATTGTAGATGTTTACCAACAGCATGATTTTATATGGAGACAAATATATCATTAAAAACCTGCTAGAACTGATAAACAAATGCAGTAGGTACAACCAACATGTAAAGACAACTATTGTTTTTAAATCCCAATAACGAACTTACTACAAAAGAAAAATTTAAAACCCCCATTCAAGATACACATACATATGCATGCAAGTGATGTACACATATAAATCTAGGAATAAATTTAATTAAGGAAGTCAGTTAATTTCACAAGAAAAAAATGATGAAACATTGATTAAGGAAATAGAAGAGGGCACTAAAAAATGGAAAAACAACCCAGGATCACTAATTGGAAAAATATATATCATTAAAATGATTTTTCAGTGTGAAAATTTAATGGTTCGCTATAATTCCTTTCAAAATACCAATGACACTCTTCACAGAAACAGAAAGAACAATCCTAAAACTCATGAGGACTGTAGGCAGAAAAAAACAAGAACACAGAAATAGACAAAGTGGCTAAAGCAAACTTCAAGCAAAAAAGCAAAGCTGGAGTGTCACAATATCCTATCTGAATACGTACTGCAAAGCTATAGTTCCCAAAACAGCATGACTGTGGCATAAAAACTAGGCACAAAGAAACTTCAGAAACAAATTCATACATCTAGAGGAAATTGATCTAAAACACAGGAACCAAAAACCTCCACTGAAAAAAAGATGGCCTCACCAACAAATGGTGATCTATACATAATACACACATTGAAAGAGTCAATTCAGTATGCATCAAAGATTTAAATGTTAACCCTCAAATTATGAAAATACTGGGGGAGGGGGACCACAATGCTTCAAGACAAGAGTACAACCTTTCAAACACAACCTCAAACTACTATGTCTTTGTTTTTCATCCATAAGGACTAATTTGTGGTGCCCATATGTCCATGAATGTGTGGCCTTCTACCGGAGCATGATTCATCTACCAATAGCAACACTCTTAAAGAAAACTGACACTCCCTCTCCCAGCAGGTATCAACTGCCTATACCTCCTCAGCTAAAGGAGGAACTTCATTTTTCCCCCTGCCCTTGTCCATGCTGGGGTTTGGTCTAGCTTGAGATTTACAAGGCTTATGTATGCTGCCACAATAACTGTGAGTTCATATGTGTAGCTGCCCTGCTGTGTCTGGAAGACAATTGAAGTCACCCACCATCTCTGGTTCTTATACCCTTTCCACTTGCTCTTCCACAATGATCCCTGAGCCTTTGTATGAAAGAGTAAAGTATAAATGTTCCATTTAAGGCTTAACACTCCATAGTCTATTAATTCTCAACATCTGACCAGTTGTAGGTCCCCATGTTGACCATCATCTACTACAAAACTTCTTTCATGACAGTTAAGAGATGCTTTATGGGTGTAACAATAACTCACTCAAAGTCAGTTTAATGGTGTATCCACTCAGCAGAGTAAACATACTAAGTTCTACTCTAGCATCTATGACCTGCCTAGATACAGGGCATTCTTTTGTTTGTTTATTCTTGTTTTTGTTGTTGTTGTTGTTGTTGTAGGCCCAACAATGTCATCAGGTATGGGCTTCATTTTATAGAGTGGGACTAAGATCCAGTCAGAAAGTGGTTCAAACCTGAAGTTCAAACCACTATATAGTGGAATTGTCTTGCCAGACTACTAATTATTGTAGCTCAAAGGTTTCACAACTGGGTGAGATTGACAACTATTTTTCTCCTCTGGGAGCATGCATAGCACCTTCCAACACTACGAAAGCTAGCTTGTAAGAGGAAAGTGGCAGGTTACAAATGTGGGTGCACAGTGATAAATGGTGGATTTGGGAGAAGTTTGGCAAAAGGACAAATATGGTCAAAGAATGACTATACTAAAACTCTCAATGATCTGGTTTTTAAGAAAGATTTCAGATAGAGGGAAGGTTATCAATGTTAGAAAATATCCTTTTCCCTAAAAGCAATAGGAAATAAAAGGAGGCAGGAAAATACCGTCTTAACCTGGTGTTGATAAGGTTTTCTGACCTACTGATAACATAAGGACTAGATGTTATTTGTGCTTAGGAGTCATCGTCCACTTTCTCCCATGTGTTAAGAGACATGCTTATTTAGAGGTCATCCTTATTCTTAGAAGATGCAGGGATGAGTGTGTGGATGCCTGTAACCTCTTCAAATATCTCAGAAAAATGTAGAGATACAACATGCATGTGTATACATTCAAATGCCTAGATACAGACATGTATGTGGATATATATAATCATGTACATGTACTTGAATGAAAAAAATCAATGTTGAAACTTGTTTAAAATAAGCAAGTGGTGAATAAGCAAGTATTCATTGCAGTACCGCTTCTCTATAGGCTGAGACTTATTTTTCATAATAAAATACTGAGACACTATAAAAGATAGAAATGCTTCGTTGTTGGTGAAGGGATAATGACCTAAAAGCTTCAGGTGGGCTGAGACACTCTGGACATTGACTTGAAGGATAACACTTGTGGAAACTTCTGATAAGGAGGTCCAGAGACCAAACCTGCTGTTATCTTCCAATTCCAGACAGCAAGGGAGAAAACCTGCAGATGAACTATTCTGTCCCACAACCTCCCCCCTTTTCCATCCTATAAAACCCAGAAACCCTCACACCACAATCTCCACTCCTGCAGAGAGACTGGGGCCCTTCAGCTCTGATTACAAGAAAAATTATATTCTTCTTCTGAAAATGCTTGTCTACGTTTTTTTTATTTCCATGTCACCTCCATCAACCTGATCTAACAGTTGGGGAGCTGAGGATGGAACCCAGGGCCTTGCACAGACTAGGCAGTGCTCTGGAACCGAGCTACATCCTTGACTCTTAGAAATGTCTGAAGTGGCCGGGCAGTGGTGGCGCATGCCTTTAATCCCAGCACTTGGGAGGCAGAGGCAGGCGGATTTCTGAGTTCGAGGCCAGCCTGGTCTACAGAGTGAGTTCCAGGACAGCCAGGGCTACACAGAGAAACCCTGTCTCAAAAAAAAAAAAAACAAAAAAACAAAAAACAAAAAACAAAAAAAAAAAAAAGAAGAAGAAGAAATGTCTGAAGTGTACACGTATGATATATTTGGAAGACATCTGCAATGGACCAAACCTCACTTCCTGATTATAGGTATTTGAATTTTAGCCTATACGTCAGGGATCAGATTGGCATCCTTGGAAGCCAATACTTAAGTCCTACTGATCAAAACCCAACCTTACTTTCCTGTTGCTGTGCTGGTCTGTGAAGTTGGTGAGGCTGGGTCTACAGTGTTGTAAAAGGGTTTCACTTGGAGTAACTTGAATGTCTCTCCCAGCTTTGTGTTATATGCGTGATTTGATAGATGTCACTTATTTTCATCCAAATCATTGGACACATGTGAAGAAGGGGTCTCTGGCATGTTCTAGAGACACTGCTCTAGATTATTCTCTGGTGCTTATGAAAATAAAAATTTTATTTCTGCTCAGTATGTCTCCCCTGTTTACCCAGGGACCCTTTGCACTCTGTGTTGCTTTTTGAACATTGCAACGATGCCATCCATTTTCATTTCATAACATCAATTCAGTTTTCTAGGATTCCTTTAAGATCACCCACAGAGATTCAATGTTTACAAGGTCTCACAGGCCCCTGGGAGCTGAGCCAGGGACTTGGATGGACTTACAGCACTTACGTAAGGGGTCATAAACTCAAATGTCTATAGGAGCCAAGTAGTGGACAGGGAAGGGAGGGAGACTCTGGGGAACTAGAGATTCCCAACCAGAGTCAGCAGCACCTCAGATTTCATCATCCAGTATGAAGTGTCCAACAATACTAAACCGTCTAGTATTGTAAGAAAATATGGGTTTTCTTTTAAAGAAATATGTAGATTTCTAAATGTTGGGTTTTTACATTAAATTTGAGATCCCATCCATCAATGAGATGGATTGGACTTTCTCCGTGATTCTTCCCCCATTCCCATGCTGCTGCTGCTTCTTCTTCTTCTTCTTTTTTTTCTTTTTTTGCCCATGTTAGTGCTGGTACTGGCTTTCTTAACTTAGGGCCAAAGAGTTCTTTTGTTGTTACTGTTCTCTCCTGCTATTTGGTTTCATCTGTCTTTCCTGCCAGCAGCATCACTGGGCCAGAGTCCAGGCTGCACCACTACCACCCCTTGTTCTTCATCTGAGCCCCTTTCGTAGCTTTTAGGGAAGTCTGTGTCCTCAGGGCATATTAGCCTTTAGTATTCCTAAAGCTATGTTGCAAACTCACACTTCCCTCATATTCCCCATGGAATATTATGCCATGCCATTTTTCTATGTTTTATTCATGTGCCATTTAAATCTGAGCTCACCAGAGAGTTCCTGGGGACAGCCTTGCTGCCTTCTCTTGTTGTGTGCCCTGTCTCTGACCTTTTAAGCAATTCTGACTCAAGGCAAGCCAGCAAAGAGCCTGTAGGTGACAACACTCCAGGCAGTATCTCAGAACCAGCCCTTCCTTCTATTACCTTTTTTAGTCCTACTCTGGCTTTTCCCTGCTTTTACTTTCCCCTGAACTTTGAGTTCCACCACCTAGCTCTTAAAATAGTGGTTCTGTTGCATATGCTATCCTGCATATCATATATTAATGTTACAATGTATAGCATAACAGCAAAATTATAGTTATAAAGTTATAGTTATAAAGTAACAACAAATTACTTTATGGTTGAGGGCTACCACAACATGAGGAACTGTATTAGGGGCTGAAGCATTAAGAAGGTTGAGGATCACTGTCGTAAGAGGTGCCTGAACCTTTCAAACATACTCACCTTTCATATTTAGAACTGGGATTTTGTAGATTCTGACTGTGCTCATTCATTTAGCACTTAAAGCCCTAGGAAATAATTTCACACTCCCTTTCAATCCCAGATAAGACTAATTCTGACCAACTCTAGCTTCCACCTAGCAAGACCAGACCTAGGTTTTCTTTTCTCTTTCCTGTCTGCCTGGAGGAGGTGAAGGGTTCATTTTACATCCTGCTCACCTTACACACAGGGCACAGAAATAAGCAGCTACTCACTGAACTCATCCCACATGCAGCACACCACTAAGGTCTTTTCTTGCATTCTCTCTCTTAATTCCAAAGTCAATCCTATGATAGTAGAAACATGATACTCCTTCACAAATGAGGGATCTAAGGCTTGAGGCAATGTATAACTTCCTTGAGATCACATGGAAGGGAGACTAAGCTGAAATATGAACATACACAGCTTATTTCCAAAGGCATAAGGGACATTCTTCTCCCACTGACAAAAGGCAGTAGTCATTCAGACAAAATGCCACCAAGAAACCAGAGAGAAACAAAGATTCTTGGGAAATGAGCTACAACCTACTGCAGACTCTTACCTGTGCTGACACACATTTTACAGACTGTTACTAGTGTCAAGTAATATTCCTCCACATTAGAGTCTTGAGAAAAAAAGCTTAGAAATGAAAGAAACAGTGGCACTGAACTCTGATTTTTCATAAACTCATTCTAGAAGCATCTATGACATGTCATCTATATCATATGACATAGATATTATATATCAAATACCTGTGACATACCAGGTGTTGATCCAGCGATGGGAATATAGTTGTCAAAAGGCAGATTTGGCCATTGCCTTAATGGATCTATTTCTCCTATGCACTGGTTAAGCCAATGTCAAATTTTCCTCTCATACACATTCATGTGTGTTATGTATGCCATTCTGCAGGTCTATCCCTGGCACCAGATAGTCAGAACAGAGGGGAGCACTTTCCTTCTTGAGCCACAGATCTCTACCAACAAGCTCAATTTTCTCTAGTCTTGATGATCACCAAAGTTCTGTTGTCCCAGAAAGCTCAAGTTTTGTGTTTCAGATAGAGTCTTGTTTCTATGATATTAATTCTTCCAATCTCACAAGATTTCTTTGCTTTAGGAACTCCCTCAGGAATCTTCATCTAGACGTGTTGTTCCTTTCATTTGTTTCCAACCTGTGTCCATGACAATACATCAAATAGCTAGCTCCTGAAGCCTTTATAATACAATGATTACTACACAGTGCCCCAGGAATAAGCTCTTCCCACTACTGCCTACAGTCCAAACTTGCTATAACTGAGGCCATTTACAGGGGTATGAGAGTTAGATAACTGTCTTGGACTAAACTTCAGTTTGTTTTACTGTAGTTAGATTTAAGTTGTTCAGTGTCTGCAGTTGGACAAGCAAAGGCAGATCAGGATTGATGGTCTCTTCCATCTCAGAACATTCAAAAATTCAAATCACTCTATCTGTGGTTGCTACTTAAATAACAGAAATACCAGGGAATGAGTAAAAAAAATATCCAAAAATGTAAAAAATCTCTACCATCATGGTGTTTATTTTTAAGCCATAAGAACTTACTGAAACATGCAAAAAATGAGTGGAACTGGAAATCATTTTGTGAAGTGAAATTAGCCAGACCCAAAGAAACTTTAAATTATATATGTTTATTTACATATGTGCATGTTACGTATGTTTGCAAACGTGTCATTAAACTAGAAAAAAGATCATGAAGGAGGAGGAAAAAGGAGAGAAATAGCAGAAAGCAAAACAAGCAAGCTATATGAGAAAATATAGAATGTATTAGTTGATGATATGTATGTAAAATAAGAACAGAAGATGGGAAGGGCTACTAAGCAGAGGTAGCTGAATGAGGAGCCACAGGAAATAAAGGACTTAGCAGGCATCCTGTCTGTGGCTGAGGAAGGAGCCAGTGTTGAGGGCAAGCTGCAGAAGCTTCCCTGGCACATTCACGGCAACATGAACAGAAGTAGGAGGCAGAGGCAGAGGCAGAGAACAAGGACATGTTAGAGGAGAGAGAGTGATCTATAGGCCATTGCAAAGAATTTTTGGCATCAGTACAATTTAAACAGAGGTCATCAGAGAGGTTTCAGTGGATAAAAATCATGCTAAACTTAATATATCAACAGCCCACTTTGAATGCAAGTAGAACAAAGAAGAACATGATTGTAGAGACCAGCCTACCTCTTTACTCCCCAGGTCCTTTTACCTAGTCTTCTGTCAAAGATGGCTGGAGCTTGGCCAAGTCCTTTGCCTTCCTTTGAGCTTGAACTTGCATGTGCAGGACATCTCTTTTTCCCAAGGATATCTGTGAGAAAGGTCCATTGAAGTGAGTTATCCATGAATGGGAAAGAAAGTAACATTTAAGCATCTACTTTTTGCTAATGGGTAAATTCATAGTATTTGACATGTCACCTGGTTTAATTATCATGTCATAATAACATGTCACAACAGATTGAACAACAATTCAGGGGTAAACGGTGATCTACACATTCTATCCCTGACTCCTTTTCCCTTCCTGGGTTCTCACTGAGCTCGGACAATATGTAACAAAGTATTCCCTTCATTAGGGAAGTACTGGGCTCCCTTGAAAGCCAGCCTAGAGGGCATAACTGTGCTTCTCAGCTGAGACTGCAGCTGAAGCCTTCAGGAGCTAAAAAACCCACGATTACTCATTTGGTCACAAGTTAAATTAAACCCTACCTCAGTGAGCCAACCACAAGATAAAGGTGGGGCTACTCATAAGAAACTTTAACCCAATGAAAACATGCCTGAAAGCATATACGTGTCTCACCATTATTCTTTCCTCACTTAGGAGGCATGACAAAATGTAGGAAGAACAGCCAGACTTTGCTCTTGATGGACTACTGAGGGTGGGTAATATGGGTGAGGTCTGGAAGGAAGGCTGTATCTTCGGTTCTTTGAGCTCCCACCATACCTAGGACAAGCCACTCCTCAACATTCTATATCTATTATAAGGAGAAAAGGGAGTTGGACCATCCCCACCCTCTCTTCTCCTGATAGCCTTAACTATAGGTCTAGATGACATTTCTCCCCTACTTGCTGATTTCCCAAGGTCTCGAGTCCTAAAAGGCCCTTGCAGAACTGGAGAGACTTTCAGAGCTCTTAGTCTTAAATTCTGATCTCCCAGAGTAAAGATTGACTACACAGATGATGACTAGACCATCTTGAATAAGCCCATGGAAGGTGGAGCTGGGGTCACTGGGAATCTTATTTATCTATTTTTCAGTATGGTACTGGGATCCAAACCCAGGGCCTTGTATGAGTAGGCAAACGCTCTCACTGAGGTACACCCCCAAACAAAAAGTTCCAATATCTATCTGTCTCTCTCCCTCCATCCTTCTTCATTCCCCCACCTCTTTTACTCTAATAGGTGCGCTTGTTCTCTCTCTCTCTCTCTCTCTCTCTCTCTCTCTCTCTCTCTCTCTCTTTCTCTCTGTGTGTGTGTGTGTGTGTGTGTGTGTGTGTGTGTATATGTGTGTATATATACATTCATATATATATTCATTCCAGACTGACTTTACCTTAGTCCTCTCAGTAGTTAAGATTGCAGGTATATACCATTGTGTTTGGCTGCACACAAGGGTTTTGAAATTACTGATTAAGACTTAAATTGTGCCCCATCAATTCATTTGTTAAAAATATAACCACTGGTATCTTAGAGTATAACTGCATTTGGAGGGGAAAAGTGTCATTCAAGATGTTGTTAAATTAAACTGAGGTCATTAGTGGGGCCTCTAATCTGTCTGGCGTCTTTAAGAACTGATTAGAACATAGACAATGCAAAGAACAGGTGAGGACAGAAGGTAGAGAGAGGTTTTAGGAAAATCACACCCCAGCTGCACCTAGAACTTGTATATATAGCCTCTAGGTCCATGGGAAAATTGATGCCCATGTGCTAGCTGCTCAGGCAGGACGCTTCGTTATGGAAACCTGAGCACCACATACAAGTATCTTAACAATGGCACTGCAGAGGCTAAGCATGGCTCTAATGCTCCCAAAAGATAAACTCTGCTATCAGTGTAACTCAGGAATGGGGTTGTACTGTGGATAGACTGTGAATTCTTTGATCTAGTTGTGTTCTGGTGGCCTGACATTCTTGCTGATAGTTTCCATTGGTCCAGCTGCCTCCATACATTCTTCTGTCTCCTTCATCCTGGCTCTCTATAAAACACCGTCTCCTCCTTGTACACTGTATATGTCATGCCTTGTTTCCAGAATATTTAAATGAGGCCAATGGGATACCTCCTTCCTGTTCAATACTTGTTTTAATTGGGATATGGTCATCCACTCAACTGCCACTCCCTCCTGTGCCTCTTATAGGATTTGCACGTGCCAGTTTTCTTTCTGTGTCTTGGTGATGATAGCAGCCGCAGTCTCCTTGTGATTGTCTACATGTGGCAGATATCATTGAGGATCTGGGACCCTCATCTAGGTAGCTAACATGGATATGAGAATTGTACTCAGAAGCACCTCTCCTTTAGCAACGAGTGGGACACACACACATACACACACATCTGCATGCACACTGAGGAGATGTGCTTCAACTCATGCATGTGTATGCAGTTTGCTGCTCCCGAGACTTGTGCACTGAGCTTGCACGCTTTTACATTACGGTGGATTGCTCAGTGTAGTTCTAGTCCCCTGGGGACCCTCTTGGTAATTCCCTAATTGCCTCAGTAAAGCCTCTCTTTCTCCCAGCTCTGTCAGCCTTCAGCCTTGAGATTTCCTAATGGAAACCACTCGCTCCTCTTGGACTCCCAGGCTGTAATTAGCAGTCTAGGACTTTGGTTTCCTTATTCTTGTTGGTGTGAAGGTGAGGCCAACAACATTGTCAATGTCGTCCGCGCAGCTCCTTGAAGAGAGCATATGATGGAGTTGTACATGTTGACTGTCTCCTGTGTATTTATTGACTGAAACATTTGAGCTGTTGCTTTTCACATTTGTAATTTTAGATCACAGATGCCTAGCGTGTTTAATCATACAGCAAAGCTCACATTTAATGAGAAAAATGTCAAGTATATTGTTATCCACCATAAAAGCTGTGAAAAATATTTCTGCCATCTGCAATGTGCCTTCTGCTGCTGCCTCTAAGAAAATTTCGAGTAACAATACAAAATTTACAGTTGGGCAAACACTGTAGATGGAAAGTCGCTGAACTTCCTCAAATTCGGACTGTGCCTCAATGTCACGGCAAGATACTTCACCTAGATTCCTAAAATAACTTGCTACTGGAAGGCGCGGCATCCTCCATGCCCCATTCACCTTGGACATTCTGCAAGTGATTAACTAAATTCTCAGTTTGGCTACATCAGCCTCTACATAGCATGCTTGCAAGGCATTTCCTCTCTTGCTGCCGTGCATCAGCACACTCTGCTATCCTGTCTCACCCTTACTTTTGCCTCCCTGCTGTGCCCTACATTCCAGCCAAATGAAGTTAACTGTCATGTCACCTCTGATAAGAACACCTTTCCTTCCCTCCGTGTGGTTATTCCAACACATTGGGCCATACCGACCTCAAATGTCATTTCTGGGAAACCTTGAATGACACATCCCAAAAGGATGAGTCCACTGGAGCCTTCAAGTTATGCTGGAAAAGTATTTCCACCTGAAGACTTTGCATGGGAGCTCCTGTTCCATTCACCAGCTTCTCGATGTTCAATTTGCAAAGATAGTGCTTCAGTCACTGCTGCCTCCCAGCCCCAAACTGATGGCAAAGTGGCTGGGACAGCTGCTTTAAGGGCCTCAGAAGCTACAAAGTCACTGTAACAGGAGTGAGGGAGTCTCTTACCCAGGAACTTGCTCTTTTGACGTTGGCAACACAAAACCTTGCCATTATGCAGGCTGTGTTTATTTCTAGGTTTTCTCTCTGTATTTTAGCCCTTTCTCCTACTGAAAGAAATAACAGTCCTGTCAGTCAGAGAGCAATTGATAGTGATAAAAACTCTGCTTTTAGACAGTGAGTTCACTTGTTCTTAAGTCATTCTTTGCCACAAACTGCAGGCTCATTATACGAGGAAAATGTGGTATCTCAGAGAAGCCACACTCTTAGAAGTTTGTAATTTACCTCGCCTGATGACTAAGGTCTGGAGGTTTTCGCTGCTTATTTGAATGTGGTTTGGGTGGGGAGGGAATGATAAACAAAGCCTGTCTGACTCATTGGAGCTGGCCTGAGGGACTTGTGTAGCAATACCTGCTCTTTGGACAGTACCTCCTGCCTTTAGGGAATATAGGGACGAGGGGGCCTTTTCAGAGCTTCAGTGTGGCCCCGAGTTCTGAACAGGTGCTCACTAGAGATGGTGCAGCTCACCCACAGCCTATCTTCCTCTTCACTCCCTTTCACCTTCTGAGTCTCAGGCAAGATCAGTTGTTAGACATAAACTCTCCTTATATGACTTTTGTAAAAATAAATAAATAAATAAATGACATTTGGGTAGGAGGCTGAGAGAGCTCAGCCACCTCTAAAACAGACACAAAGTAAACTTCAGGTTGGCTGGGGAGTTGAGATCAGGGAAGATAGGTGAGATTTCCTGCCACTCTTAACCCCTATAAAACCATGCCTGGTAGATCTGCCTCGGCATCTTGTTTATAGAGAGGACTCTATTCTATTCGTTTGCTTGCTATTGCTGTGATAAACACGATGACCAAAAGCAACATGGGAAAGAAAGGGTTTCTTTCACAGTACAACTCCAGATCACAGTCCACCATTGGGGAACATCAGGGAAAATATTCCAAAGCAGGAACCTGGAGGCAGGACCTGAAGTACAGACCACAGAGGAAGGCTGCTTTCTTATATATCTCGGGACCACCTGCTCAGGAACTTTCTCAGTTGAGGTTCCCTCTTCCCAGGTGATGCTAGCTTGTGTCAAGCTGATGAGTAAATAACCAATATGTGTATCTTTTCTGAGTGCCTAGAGTAAGTGCCTAAATTCGTGCCTCAAATTAACATAGAGGGCAGGTGTCATATATGCAGAGCCCATCTTTGCATGAGGAAGGATATGGGTCACATACACGCCAAAGTCCCCAACAGCTTAGAGGCTTTCCCTGTTCTATCCTTTCTATACATCATGTGACTATGAAGTCAGATATCAGCCAATAAACCTCAAACACAGATGTATCCACGAGCTCCTTCACAGCCTTCAAATGAAGCTAATGCTACATACCCCTCTCCTTTAGACTTCTTGTCCCTGTGAGATACAAGTTCTGTTGATTGAGCTGCCTAGTCCCTGCTAGCTACTGACAGGAGCCCCAAGAAACTAACACACTTAACTTTATGAAAAAAATGGAGAGACAAGCTGAGCACGACAAGGGAGACCTGTCGAGTGTCCTTAACACTGAAAGAGGCTAGAATGACGGGGTCACTGTGATGGAGCTCCAGCTCACCAACGATGTGGACGCTTGCTATACCAGAGATTGTTCATCTTTGCAGAATAAAGTTGTGCTAAGAAAGTTTTAATAGAAAAATTATCTATGTATATGTTAGTATGTATGAAAACACACACATAAGAGACAGTAAGGAAAACCTCACATACACTTACCAAGACACAGAGAAATACAGAACATTGGTCAAAATACTCATTAAGTACACAAATAAGTGATTATTTTTAAGAAACCCTCCTCTTTTGTAGCAATAGCTTTCATCTGACCATTTCTATTGCTGCTCTTTTTAAACTAGATGTTTACATTAATTTACATATAATTGTGACTTCCTGTGCTCCCCTTTCCTCCCTCCTACCCTTTCTATGACCCCACATCACTCCTTTTTTAAAACTGATGGTCTCTTTGTCTTTGATTATTATTGTTACATATATTGTTACACATACATGTGCGCACACATACACACATGCATATACACACATAAATATATAAATACAAACTCCTGAATCTATTTAGTATTATTTGTATGTACATTATTTCAGAGCAGACCACTTTATACTGGACAGCCAATTAGGGGACTCGTCCCTGAGAAAGACTAATTTGCCATCTCGCAGCAGTCATTAGTTGCATGCAGTTCTTTGTTTAGGGATGAGGCCTCCTGAGACTGCCCCCTTCCACGTTACCTTGCCTACATGTTGTCATTGCTCAGGTCTCGTGTAGGCAGCCCTGTTGTTGAGATGTGATATTACTGCTTTACTTTTCCCCTTCATTTCAGACTTAGATTTTTTTTTTAACTTACTTTTTTTTTTTTTTAATTAGGTATTTTCTTCATTCACATGTACACTTTCCCTCTCCCATTTTCCCCTCCAACACAAACAAACAAACAAACAAACAAACACAAGAACAAACCCCTTCTGCCTCCCCCCTCCCAATGCCTGTCCCCCCACCCTCTCCCACCCATTGGCCCTGGCATTCCCCCACAGTGGGGCACTAAGACACTTCCTTTTTTCCTTTTTTGCATTCTTTCTCCAGAAGGTCAGTCTACTGATCATGTACAGTTTAGAGTTTGAAAGATAATAGATCTTCATGTTTAATGACCTTGAGCTGTGCTATTCATTATGGTAGCCAATGATCACAGATGGCAATTTGCCTTTACATTTAAATTGATGTCTATCAAATATTAGAGGTCCCAGTCTCACGATCCAGTGCCCACTGGATACTTACGATTAGTAGCAACCACACTGAGCAGCACAAATAGGAAACATTTCCATAACTACAGAAAGTTCTATCACTCAGTTGTGTTCAAGAGACGCAAACCAAGAAGCAGACAGATGCAAGGCACCTAGAGTCTGGATCCCAGTGCCTGCTTCAAATGCCTTGACGATACGCCTCAGGCAAAAGATTTAGTGTGCTTCACCTTTCCTTTTCCTCTCTACTAAAAGAAAGAGGAAGATAGTTGAGTGATACTGTGAACTTTGTAAATTTAATTATATATAGAAATCAACTCGGTGCAACAAATATATATGAAAACTTTATAAGCTAGGCACTATGGTAAGTCTGCCGAACAAGACTGTAACATTTTCCTCTGGCCTCATAGAGTCTACATAAGAGAAAGATGAGGCTAAAAATATTTAAAATGCAAGTGATAGTAAATAACCATCAGAAATTAAGGTAGAATGAAATGGTGGTAAAAGATAAAAGAATGCCAAAGACAGGCATTTGCAGAAAGAGTCCGCATAGGAAGGGTTTCTAAGGTAAAATGAGCTGAAGAGGGATTGGTGCTTCAATAAGCTTCCCCTTAGCTTTCTAGCATTGACCGTACTTAACAAAATCTGAGACTTTGCTCCCCTTGTTCTTTTCATGTCACCTCTGAGCAATCTTTCTTCTTCATCTGCAGTGTGTTATTCAAGCAAACTCTCAATGTGAAACACAACACACACACTTATGTGTGTGCATATATATATTTATGTATATGTATATATGATATACATGTATATTATGTGTCTACATGATTATATGTGTAGATGTGTGTAGGTGTGTATGTGTATATGTATGCATGTACATATGATATATGTGAGTATATGTGTATATACACATGATATATATACACATATATATGTGTGTATATATATGTATGTGTGTGTATATATGAGGGGAGAGAGACTAAAAAGCAATAACAAAATTTAAGAAAGATTAGCTTTCAAGATACTGTTTATCAGTGATCATCAAAAGTCAAGAAACAATCCAAATTGGTCCTGAAATTGCCTCCAACCTTAACAGAGCCTCCAGGAGGTGGCAATGAGAAAGAATCTCCAACGCTACCACTGAAACTTCAAAAGACAAGACTAAAGTGTTGTATAATTCCATTTATGCAAAATGTTCAGAACAGACAAAACCAAAGAGAGCAAAAGTTCATAAGAACTTTCAATGGGCTGGAAGAAGGATGGGGAACACCTGCTAATACAGGTTTCCTTGGAAGTGATGACCCATGCTTTAGTAACCACCTGTGGTAATGGTTCCCTTGCTTTGTAAATATGCTAAAACACTCCAAAGCATGACTTTTATAATATGTGTTATGGTTAATATCAATAGCCCACTTGATGTCATTTAGAGTCACCATAGAAACAAATTTCTGAGTATATATTCAAAGTATTATCCCAATTTGGTAATAAGGGTAGGAAGACCTGCCTTAAATGTGAGTAGTACCATTTCATGGGGTGGGGGCAGGGGTCCCAAACCAAATATAAAGAAGAAATTGAGCTGACCACAAGGATTCATTATTCTGTGTTTGCTGAGTGTAGATCCAATATGACCAACTGCTTCCTGCTGCTCCTGATACCATGCCTTCTCTGTCATCATGGACATAACCAACCAGAAATCTGAGACAGGATAAACCTTCCTTTTAGTTAATTTTGTCAGAAAAATGATGGAAAAGAAACTATTGCATTGGTATGGAGACATGGGCTTATTGCCTTGGCAAACTTGATTGTGCGGTTCTCAGGCCTTTGGAACTAATGTATAGAAGGGATATGGAAGAGTTTGTAAGCTTGGGCTAGAAAAGCCCTTGGATGTCATAAATACAGCTTATGGACCATCTAGAGGAGACCTAGAAGAAGAGAAGTATAGTTCAAGCTCTTGAGGTTTTAAGAGAACAAGTCTATATGCCATTCCAGAACAAAGCATCTCGGATTACGTACCTTAGACAACTGAAATTTGTACTTTCACACCCGTGCAAGCAGAGACTGAAGAGACATAATTCGTTTCTGGGATGCATTCTCCTCTAGATTCACTGAGCCTTCCCATGGTCACTGATTTCTGGTGTCGCTTCCCTATTTGTAAGGCTTAAATACTTAATCTCCCCTGATTAGGGAGGCCTCCATAACAAATATTTTTATCTTACTTGAGTATCTTTATGTGTAGAATTTCAAATTTTTCACATTTCAGATTTAAATTTTAATTACTTTTCCAAGTCTCTATAATGAAGTGTTAATTGTCTCACAGATCATCCTTCCTATGCTTATGATTTTATCTGATTTGGATTTGTTCCTCGTGTTATATCCCCAAATGACAGGAATGGATTAAATCACCCACCATTTTTACACATGCTGATCTGACAACCTTCACTCTCTTACCTGCAGTATGTAAATGTACATGCCCTAGCCTATATTCTCAAGCATTGGTTAATATTATTAAAGTAATGTAGTACTCTATGCCTTAGTACAAAGTGTCATTAGAAATATCATTTTAAACAGACTTAATATGCTAAAATATGGCTGCCTATATCACAAATAGAAAATGGTTACTAGACTTTGGTAGGCAGTCCCTTGAAGTGCACTGAAACTTGTATGTGGTAGTCAGTAGAATGTGTCCATAGGTGGACAAGTGTAAGCATGGGTGTTTACGATTAACTAAAGAAAGAAGATGGAATGTAAATTCTATGAAGGGAAACAATTGGTAGGTTTGCTTCTCTTCTTGGGCTTTTCACATGTAAAGTTCTTGATGAGCTTAATGTTGTAGTAGAAATCAGTATAGAGGTTTCTAAAAACAGACAAACAACAAACACCTACAAACAGACCTTCCAGATCCAGTGATAACACTCCTGATATTTACTGGAAGGACTCTAACTCGACATATCATTGCACGCAACTCCTCATTGCAACACTATTCACAATATTGATGTTGTAGACCAACTCTATGTGTTCGAAATCAGAGTGGATGGGGCGGTGGTGGTGCACGCCTTTAATCCCAGCACTTGGGAAGCACAGCCAGGTGGATTTCTGAGTTCGAGGCCAGCCTGGTCTACAGAGTGAATTCCAAGACAGCCAGGGCTATACAGAGAAACCCTGTCTCAAAACAAAAACAAAAACAAAAATAAAAATAAAAAAAAACAGGAGTGAATGTGAAGGTTGTATATATATACAATGGAGTCTTTTTCAGCAAGAAAGAATGAAGTTATGTCATCTTTTGGCATGGCTCACTTTTAAGATGCTTGTCTCTATACAGTAGAACCTGATTCTAGCTCTATCAAAGGGTTAGAGAGAGAAGCTTACATTTGTCAAACATTCCATATTAGGTATGTAGCTATCTCAATTAGGGTTTCTATCACTATGAAGAGACACCATAACCAAGGTAACTCTTATACAGGACATTTAATTGGGGCTGGCTTACAGGTCCAGAGGTTTAGTTCATCATCATCATAGCAGGAAGCATGGTAGCATGTAGGCAGATATGGTGTTGAAGAAGGAGCCAAGAGTTCTGCATCTTGATTCAAAGGAAGTCAAGAGAAGACTGGTATCCTCAGGCAGCTAGGAGGAAGGTCTCAAAGACCACGCCCACTCACAGTGACACACTTCCTCCAACAAGCCTACACCTCCAAATAGTGCCACTCCCTGGGCCAAGAATATTCAAATCACCACAGTAGCCAAGAGCTATGCTTATAGTACTTTAGAAACTTCTACAGCATTGTGATGCACATGGTATAGTGACCACCAGGTGCAAGAGGTGAGGAGATCCAATAGTCACATTACTCTGGAAATGGAAGAACTCACTCCAGAGCCTGTGTCTGTGCCTTTAACACTACATGATGGACTTTCATGGAGAAAATACTCCCTCCATGTCATTTTTCCTCCCCCACATATATACTTAGAAAATAACCTGTTCTTGCCTCTACACCAAAAACTGCTTCTCTTCCACACTTTCCCCTGCAGAAGTCTTTTTGAGTGTAGGGCTTTCTGACCAGTTTTTCCTACTGCCTGGTTACCTATCCTCTCAAAATCTAGCAAATTCAATAGAGTCTGGTGTCCTTGAAAAGAGAAAACTAGGGAGGGAGAGGAGAACATGGCACAAAGCTATGGTGGAGACAAGACAAAATGACTACAGATGTCAAGCTTTGAGGATATTCAATCAATGGTTAAAAGAAAACTGCTAAGATCCTTAGTAGAAGAGTGTGTGTTTTGAAGCAACAGCTCTTCAATTATACCTAAGTGGTCACTGAGCCTCCAACTCCTGCTCCATATCATAGAAGAACCTATTTCCCTTCGTGATAGAGATACATGAATACCACTGTTGAATGAGCATCATGGTGCTAAAGCATATGCCCACTCATTCTCACAATGACTCTGACTTGTGCCTTTATACCCCCTACAGAGCAAGCTCACAAGCCAAACTTGCTTGATAACTTTTTCTGTATGGTCCATGTGCTAAGAACTATCATTATATGCTTAAATGGTTTAGAATACGAAATAAAGAATATTTGTGTGATATAAAAATTATTCCTAATTCTAATTTTGGTATCCATAAAGTTCATTGGGAGGATGGCTTTGTCCATTCATTTGTATGTGACCTCCAGTTTCACTCTCATAATTGTGCCCATAGACCTTGCAAAGCTAAAATTATATACTAACTAGATTTTTACATATAAGTTTGGCTGACCCCTTGTCTTAGTCAATGTGCTATCACTATAACAGGATATCCAAGTCAGTAATTTATAATGAAAAGAAGTAAATTTCTTTGAGATCACAGTGCTGAAGGCTGGGAAGTCCAAGCTCAAGGGCCATATCTGGTAATAGTTTTCTGCTGCTTCATAGTAAGCAGAGAAAGGAGTACATGGTAGAGGAGGCTGTGATAACACAAGGAGCTGCCTTGCTTTATACCAATCTCTTATCACAAAATAACACGCCACTGAGAGAGCATTACTTCCTCCTAATGAGCTAATCAGCTCCAAAAGGAGATTCCAACCAAATACCAACCATAATCTCACACCCCCAATCATTGCACCCCACATACAAATAAGGATTACAAGGCCTAAAGAGACTAAGAAGTTAGCTTACTTAGAAGGATCCAAAACACACTGTTGAACAAACTGTTCCTAGAGTGTCTACCCTCCCAGACAGTTGAATGTCATTGGCTTCAATGTCATTCTAGTCTGAGTTGATGATAATTGGTAGTGAGCACATATTGCTTTTACTCTTCTAAAGGTGTATCGTTCAAAACCCAATTGCTCTGCTAAGCCCACCCTCTAGTAAATGTAAGGTCTCTTAAAGAAATGAGATTCAGGGAAACCTTTTTTTTTAACTGAGTTGCTATAGACCCTGGGTACTTTTATAGTACAATTGGTAAAAACCCCAGGAAGCTATAAGGCTCACAAACATGTAATGTGAAATACACTCTTAAACTTTGTACATAAAAGGCAAGTTAAAATCCACAATTTATTTTCTTTTTAATATAAAAACACAAATTTAAGATCAAGATACATGCTCATAAAGTTCTTCTGTTTCCTTAAAACCTGCAAGTTATAACTCTCCAGAGAGGCTGAACCTATTTGCTGTGGCAGACACAGACTAGGTGTGTGGCAGGTTTGATAAAGCAACAAGACAAGAGGTAGAGACAAATCTCCAAATTATATACAAGGATGTGCTAGAGGAAATTTACTAGTCATTCATCAACACATTGAAGGATCCACTCTGTCTAAGCAAGTTCTCACAAGGCACAAACGAGACAGGCAAGGGGCCCCTGCTCTTCAGCAACAGACATCATCATGGAGGAGAGATGCCATAAGTAGGAAATCTATTCAAGTTGGTGATGAGTCTGTGTGGCAAGCACAGGAACACAATAACAATTAGTTGACTTGCACTGAGTGGTCAAAGATGGCTCTCTGAGTAGAGCTTTGAGGGAAAAGAAGTCTATTTTGGGGGAACAGATCCCAAGCAAAGGAAATACTGATGGGAAACAGTACACAGTCAGCAGTATGTGAGAGACAGAATAGAGAAGAGAGTGCTAGAGAACATTGGGCGTAAATAACGTAGTGAAAGTGAGACCTCTGAGGTCAAGGGTCCACTGATGCAATTGCATTTTTGGAAAGAGATGGTAGGAGGGACAGTGTCTCCCAGAACATATTCTGAGTTTGGTGCCTTTGAATGTTAGCTTATAGGGGTGGGTGGTGGTTGTTGTTTTTTTCTAAGAGTACCATTAAGCTAAAATGAAGTCTATTTCAATATGATGGGCCCTAACCCAATGGCTGGTGTCCCTTGTAAAAAGAGAAAACATAACAGATTCTCACAAGGAGGAAATGCCTTGAAACAAAAGAAGAGATAGAAGTGATACAGCTGCACATCACAGAGTGACAAGTGTTTGCACAAACACTAGAAATTGGGAGAAGCAGGGAAGGATCTCCATTGGGGGCATGGCCACGAAGATTCCTGATTTGAGACTCATACTCCTGACCAAAAAATATATATATATATATGTTGTTTCAAGACCCCTAGTTTGTGTGAGGGATATTCCTTGCCATCTAGTGGCATTGGTTCTGGGATCCCTGTAGATTCCAGAATCTAAGCGTGTTCAACCCTTCATACAAAATGAGGTATTTTCACATAACACAGCCACATCCTCCGCGATACTTCAAATCACTTCTAGATTCTTTATAACACTTAATACAATGTGTATGATATGTCAATTACTCTCATCTTATTTGGGGAATAATAACAAAAAGTCAATCTATGCGCAATTATATTTCATGCTCTATCTTTCACCAGAATGCTCCATAGACATTTTTGACTTTTGAAGCTTTCTAAAACTAGGACCAACAAAATGGTTTGGTTTGCAAACAGGTACTTCCAACCAAGCCTGATGACTTGAGTTTACATAATTCACACAAATTGTCCTCTGACCTCCATACATGTACCCTGGCATATGCACAGGTGTGTGCATGCATGTGCCACACACACACACACACACACACACACACACACACACACACGAACATAATCAGTCAAATTTCAAAATGTTTCTAAGCTATGTGATTGAATCTGTAGTCATGGAATCTGCAGATACAGGGGGCCATACTACAATTTATTCTCTTAGTCCATAAGAAACTAACAGGCATGAATCAACCTCACGGGACTTTAACAGAAGTGTGTCTGGCTGAAACTTTGGAAGAAGGTGTGACTACTAGGTTGAAAGTTGACCACAAGGGTCAGGAGTGTGGCTCAGTGGTAAGACCTTTGCCTGATATGCACAAGGGCTGTGAGCTTGATCATCTTGGAAAATAAATAAGAACTAAAGAACAGCCAGTTAGGGAGAATACTGTACTTCAGAAGAGAGGTAGCAGTGAGCAGTGCATGAGAGCTGGACTCCCATTTTGAGGCTGAGCATCTGCAGTGGCAGCCAGGCATGATGTGAGAAACACCTCCACAGATGGATCCGTCTACGTGGAGGACCCAGGTGAAGACAGCCTGTTGTAATCACAAACCCTGACAAAGAAGATGTCCTTCAGCTAGTCTTTCAATACATGACTCCCTGGAGAAGAACTTCCCAATGGAAGAATGAATTGGTTTCCATATTTCTGCACCCCCAACTATTTTTCCAGGGGACTTGTGTGTAGAGCTAGTTACTGTATGACTGCTGATTGATGTGGATAGAGTGAACTGGGAAGGTAAACATATCCTCGAAAAGGCCTTGCTTACATGCCAAGTCTGTTTTCATTTAATTTGTCCCTTCAATTTTGTTGGAATCCATTTATTGCTTGTATTAAAAAGTAACAACATTTCATCCTGCAATGTTCATGTGGTCAGGAATCTATAGTTCATTTTACCTCCTACTTAGGGGGAGAAAATGTTGACTCTTCTGAGTTGGAAACAATGACATCAGGAACCAATTAACAACCATGGAGCCAGCCAGTGTTTCTTCACACTGAAAATGGGGCTACTTGGCTACCAGGCTTCACAGCCGTGAACAACAGATTATTTCACCAGACTTCTGCACCACTCTTTCTTTAAGAGTAAAAATTTTAAAGCCACCATTGTGATCATGATGGAGAGATTTACAGATGTTTCGATGAAACTCTTCATTTGGAATTTATGCAGCAAAGTACATATTGACTTTGTGTCACTGAAAACACTAAGATTTATTATTCCTGAAGATAAGTAATAACCTTGACTTTGATTTGGTCAATATTTATCTCACAAGTCGATAAATCTCCAGCAATAAATTTCAACAAAAGCCAACACTTTCTGATACAGGGCTGTATTTTGCAGAGGCCCCCAAATTTCTGTTCTTTTTCTCACACAGAGAGCAGTCAAACCTGAGAAAGTATTCTCAGACATATTTTATTTTTAGTGAGTTCAGTCCTTTTATGACAGCAGAGTTTTATCTAAATAACTTAATGTGGGTGGGAAAATTACAGACTCTGGATCTTTTTGTCTTTCTTTCAATAGTTGTAACCAATGAATCTTCTCCCCAGTCCAGGTCTTTCTAAAGCTGATCCCAATGCTAACATCAGACAGTGGCCAGAACAGGCTAAGGGACAGGCCTGTCTGCAAATAAAGGTGATATGTGATACTGGTCATTTGTGTGCCTGTCACTGAAGGCATGATCTAAGCCACCCTATTATATTTTAACAGTGAGTGACCTCATACTAACTTCACAGACTCCCCAAATCTCTTTTTAGTGTTTGTTGGTCAAATAGTCTGTCACCATTTAAAACGATGCTGACTATGTGAGCAGCCCAAGCAGTTTTCCCATCTAGCTAGACATGACACACTGGTAGAAATCCCAGATGATGCATCCCCTGCGTCTTCAAAGGCCGTTTTCTGCTCAATGTTACAGGCAATTGCCTTCTTTCGTAACCTTTGAGCTACATGTTCTACTCTGTAATAAAGTATCTGATACAGGCTAATTTATAAAGAACAGAGATGGTTCTCTTGCTCATGGTTCTAGAAGTTAGGAAATCCAAAAGCATGGTCCTGGGATGTGTTCAACCCCTGGGGAGGGCCTTCCTGGTGTATCATCATCATGGAAAGACAGAGCAAGGATGCGGCCCTGTCTCACTCTTACTCATTTTTATAAAACAACTAATGCCATCATGGGAACTGCACCCTCATGACTTCTTCTGATCCTCATTGCCACCCAAGGGTTCCATTTCCAAACACATGAATATATAAAACTCAAGGCTTTTAACATGTTGCATTGGGGGACGTATTCCAACCATAGCAACAGGTTGACAGTCTATCAGCATGTATGTACCAATACTTCTAACCATACTGTATCTCTTCTCCTTGGAAAAGAACAAATATGGCGCTATGTACTTTCTGTGTGGCCCATGGACCTTACCAGGGTCCACAAGAGCTGATTCACGGAGAAGATTCTTTAGCTTGAGTCTATGGTAGCCCTTGAGTCCATGATATCCTGCCTATAAAATACACATTCCAACACACTGACAGGTTATCTGGTAAGGTCCTTACCAGTTGAAAATTTAAACCCAATTGTAATTTTATGAAGATAATATTTAGCTGCATTTTGTGTAAATTTTCACCTACCAGGCAGGCTTTGTTGCTGCTATTTATTAGACTGTATTGTGCTTTACTTGAGACCAGATTTATTTACTCAACTTAAATAAGGTTTTTTTTAACTCAGTAAAACTTTTAGAGAGCTGAAATCACAGATGGTACAGTCTGAAAAATCTAATGTACATATTTAGGTTATGTCAAAAATGATCCCAGTCAATCAAATCAGTAATCTCCTGATAATAAAATTCTTTTTAATATCTATATTGAGATGATGTAAAGGATAAAAGTAAGGATTTTGGAGCCAGACTGTCTGGTGTTACATCCAACCTCTCCTACATACCAACTGTGCCACTTTGGGCAAAGCAATTATTTCTTTGTGCATATTTCCTCACAAGTTAAACTGAGATCTCTAACTGTAGTATTATGCACATAATAGTTAATATATGTAATATTTGAAAAGTACTTAGAATAATATCTGGCTTGCAGTGGATGATAAATGCACCATACTGGTATTTTGTTAAAAGAGCAAAATTTTAAATTAATATGCACTCTTAATTGATTTGCATATATTAGTAACTCTAATTATAGCAATTTCCTTGATATGTATTACTTTACAAATAAAAAATAAATGAAAACAGACCCAAAAGATAAATTGATTTGCCTAAGATGGTTTAACTTAGTGCTAAAAACATGGCTTCAAAATCAAGACTCTTGAGGAAAAAAAACATACTTGTACTTTTATGGTAGCATCCTAAGACGCAAATGTCATTTTTACTGAGCATTCTTTACATGCCTTCCATTTTCACATAGGTCATTCAATGATTTCAACAATCCTTTGAGGATTTTGCTCCTATTTCATGATAAGAAACTGGGGCCTAAGGGCACTGAAGACTCCTGATTCATCTCAGACTTAAAGATTTTATTATTTTTAAGTGTGTGTATACAGGTAAGTGAAATGCATGAAGAGGCCAAAAGAGGGTATCAAGCTGAAGTTACAGGTGGCTGCGAGTCGCTCAGTGCTGATACTCTGAAATAAGCCCAGGTTGAGTGCAAGTATTCTTAACTGCAGAGGCATCTGTCTGGCTCTTGGTCCTCGATTCAAATCTGTCTTTTGAAATTGAAATTTTGTTCACTTTCTATCCCTCAAACCACAGCCACATGTGAATAGAAACTCTGGACAGCTTTCTCACTGGTATCCTACCACATCCTACCTTTTGACTTTGATACTTTCTAGGCCTTTGGAGAAGTTGAAAGAATACAACAATTAATATCTAAGAGACCTTCAATTGATTTTAACAATTAATTTTTATTTTGTTTCTTTCAACAATTATTTTTAATCTAAAAGCTTTTCAAACATATAGAAATGTTACCAAGAAGTACTACATAATGTGAAGAGGGTTACTCTTCAGCACAAAGGGTGTAAGACAGAATAAGATCTAACTGTGATGGATACATATGCATCAAATAATACAGCATCAGATTTATAGAGCAACTGCCAGAACCACACACATGGGCAAATGGAACCACAACAGAAGACTTGAAACCATGGCTCTCTATTCATTAAGAAGAAGAAGAAGAAGGAGAAGGAGAAGGAGGAGAAGAAGGAGAAAAAGGAGA
>JADRCD010214161.1:9253-31666 GCA_019843815.1 Montemys delectorum | reverse complement strand
TGGCCTTCTGGTGGACTTCCTGTAAAATGTGCCCTTGGCCTATAACATGGGCCCCACAGGGGGTACCCCAGAACTACCTATTTGCATTTCAACAAGATGGCACATTCAAATCAGAGAAGCAATGCTGTGGAAGTGTCCAACTGGAGGGATACGGCAGCATCCCTTATCTCTCCCCTAGTTGTTTTAAAGCTTAAAAATTATAGTCAGGGTTAGTTTCTGAAGTATGGTTTAAGTGTCTCTAATCTGAAATTACAGAGTTCTAAGTACTCAAAAGCCGGTTTCTTGAGTGCTGACATAGGGCTAAAGCAGAAACTGTCACACCGCCACCCTGAGACAGACCACGATCAAAGCACAAGTGCACTAAAGAGTGTGCTGGTTACCCTCAGGCTTCTCATTAGGAAACATACATGAATGCTCATGTTACAGTCTCTTGCCAGGCTTGTCTCATTATGTACATGTAAACATTGCAAAGTCAGAAAAAATACCCCAAATCTGAACCCATGCATGCTCTCACTTGTTCTGTGAAGGATGCTCAGGCTGTCCTGAAGAGCATCCTCAGTCACTGCACGGATGATAGTAAGTACTTGGTATGCGTGTGAGAGATGCATTTCCTACAGGCCAACTACCCAGCATAAAGGCCTGTCTTCATGTTTTCTGTGTTCCCTTGAGATCACAGGACTGAGCACAGGGCAACAGCTATCATTATGGCCCAGGTAGCTTTGTCAATCAGCGTGCTTGTATCTGGCATATCATGAGTGTCTCTCCATGTGGCTATAGGATTTCTCAGTTATTTCACACATCTTTGAAAGATTGTATGTGGGTGACATGCCACATGATCACCATTTATTTATTTGTCCGTGACTACCCTGCCACTGAGCATGCAGATGGTGGGTGGCATTTTCTCCTCTATGTGAGACCAGCACAGACATCTTTGTGCTCTTTGTCTTTTGTACTTCTTGAGTGCTAGGGCCTGAGTCATATATTCGTGTTGACCCTTTATATTTCCACACAACTAACTTGCCTGCTGTGTTTTCTTGTCCGTGAGGTATGGTCCCGCTCCTTATCTCTTGGATCTTCTCCTTTTCTGTTTCACAGACTGCTTCATCCATTTTGCTACATGTTTCCTTTATCCCGTTTTCCTTTGGACTGGGACTGTGCTATTCTCACTGTTTCCATGGTTATTAAGATACAGGTGACCCATCAGCTGTCAGTCCACCTCTTTGGGGCACAAAGGAGTCAGATGACTCCTTCCCACACATGGGAGACGAATTTATAGTAGACACTGCTTTAGTCTGGCCTCTGTGGAAAGCAAGTTGCTCATTGTGACAGGAAGTGGAATGATGACCTGTAGCATCTGCCTGTGCTTTGGGGTGCTGTGTGTGCTCAGAAGGCTCCAACTCCTTGTACAAGTTACAGTCCATCAACAGAGGAAGCCAAAGCAGGAATTCAAAGCAGGAACTGATGGAGAGGGCATGGAGGGATGCTGCTTGCATCTCCTGGCTTTCTCAGCCTGCTTATAAAACTCAGGACCACTAACCCAGGGATGGTACCACCCACAGTGGGATCGGTCCTCTTGTAGCAATCATTAACCAAGAAAATGCCTTCCAGGTTTACCCATAGGCATTCTGATGAGGTATTTCTCAACCAAGGGTCTTCTTCCCAGATGACTCTAGCTTGTGTAAAGGTAACAAAAAGCCAACCAGACACATCCCGTGTCTTAGGAAGCTTCCTTCCAAGGCAGAAGGTTGCAGTCACTGAGGAATCTGCTACTCAACGCAGAGAGCATTGACTGAGATTCCCCCAAACCCATAAGACTCCAATCCCTGAGAACAGCTCTACATATAATGTTTGCTTCTAACTCCCAGCAGCCATCTTTACTTTTGATCATCTCTGGATGGTTCATAATGCCTAATACAATGTCATGCTGTGTAAATTATTGTCCTGCATTGTTTAGTGGAATGTTGACAAGAAAGTGAGGATATGTTCAAAGCAGAGGCAGGTTTGGTTTTTTTTGTTTTGTTTTGTTTTGTTTTTTAATACTTTCCATCCACACTCATTTAGATCTTTAGATGTGGAACCCACGAATGCAGAGGATCGCAGATGAGTTTGGGAAACTTCTCTCTTCCTCAAGCTGTACATTCATCGCTGTGCAGGGCAACTGTACTGCTCAGCCAGTGTTCCCAACATCACATAGCCTCAAGACCTTTTCTCTCCATTAGGAGAGAGATATGTGGGAAATAACAATCTAAATCTCATCCTAAGCGTCAGAATTTCTTACTCAATTCCAGGATGCTTCAACGTCAGCCCAGAATGCTGATGATGGACACATTTTATATGCTTCGTCACCGGGACCCTTCATATCTGAAGATTTAGTGATTGTTTGGCTTCAATTTATACAAAATTCTTGAGTAATTGTGAAGGCAGTGGGGGAATCTGTGGCATGGTACAAGGGGCTCAAAGTCTCTGACCTCAGGAATTCCTGGAAGAATCCAAAGGTTCAGTGTTTCTGAGGTTGGCCTCTCATACAAATGAGGTGTAAGCTAGTTCGTGTTCTATGGCTGCAAAGAGACACCTGTCAAAGGCAGCTTATAAAATAAGACATTTAATTGGGGGCTTGCTTATAGTTTCAGAGGGTTAGTCCACAATCATCATGACGGGGAGCATGGTGGCAGGTGGCAGGTGGCAGGTGGCAGACATGGTGCAGGAGCAATGACTGAGAGCTTACCTTCTGATCTGCAGGTAAGAGGCAGAGAGACTGAGCCTGGAATGGGTCTTGGAAACCTCAAAGCCCCCCAGTAATCCACCTCCTAATACTTCTTAAACAATCTACTAACTGGGAACTAACCATTCAAATATGTGAATCTGTAGGGTCAATTCTCATTCAGACAACCACAAGGTGGTTGAGTCCTATGTTGTATAAGTACCCATCCCCCCCCACACACACACACTTGTACAGCTTGAAAGGGATAAGTTTTGTTCTATGGGATTGTTCTTCTGTGCTTTTGAGGAATACTTCAAGAACATGTCTGTCCAGTGCCAAAGAGCCTTTTCCTGTAGGTGTGTATGGTGGTCTGGGATGGCAGGTTTTCTGTGGGCATGGCTTGTTTTAGAATCTCCCTTGCCCCCTTGCTCCTGTCCCTTTACCTGCTGCCTTGTGAGGTCTGTCATGAGATAAATCTCCCTAGAGATATTTAGTCTGTTGGACCTTGGAGATTTCAGGCTGTCTAGTTTGTCAGCTTCTACATCATGGGTCCAGTCAACCAAATATGTGTTTTGATTATTTGTGGTTTTCAGGATTTCTATTTATCACCACCCCAGCAGTGTTTTCTAGAAAGAGCCCTCTGATAATAGAAAAACAAGAAAATCAATACCTCATAGCCAGCTTAATACAACAGCTAAAGAGAAGTGTGATCTGGGGCCTTCGGCTGCATTGAGTGTCATGTCCATCACTGATCACCACAGAGATGCTCTGTCTGTGACATTTCACCGAGGTTTGTTTTCCAAAGGACTCTTCAAAATTGCCATGTGAATATTAGTGCCAAATAAGCAGAGATAACTCTACCTGAATGCCTGACATTGATTTGTTTCTGGTGGAGTTGGTAGCACTATGTGCATTCTGGAAAGGTAGCTCACTGTGTCCGATCTGGTGGTATGTGAAGCAAGGATTAGCTCCCCCCTTATAACAGAGGACTGACAGCAGAGCAGAGTGGGATTGTTAGCATCTGAGTCCCTCTCTGATGGGAAGAAGTGGTGCAGAAGGGGCTGGGGAGAAGGGCATTAGTGTTTGCTGTGCGCAGAGGGTGCAAACTATCTACATTCAGATCCTGTTTTGGCAAGTGCCTAACAACAGGGATTTGGGGGTTTGCTGAGGACCACCCCAGTCTTGCTCAAGAGGAAAGACTCTGGAAAGACCCTGGGTCTCTGTGGAGGACATCTGGTCTCTTGCTGTCTATAACCCTCCTGCAACACTTCTTTTTCTGTCCACACATGCCTTTGTTCACACACACGTTCCATATCTGCACATCCGCTGGTTTCTGTAGCCCATACTGGTTGCACTGAGCCATTATTTTTAATCACCCTTCTCTCTGGGCAGTGTGACAGGGTGACCTCTGTACCTACTTTTACAAAGTCCCAGGACTGTTTTGAAAGCGGGACCCCTTGGGTGCCACTTGCTGTTGTTGCTGGCCTCCTCTCCCAGAGCTTCTGAACTTGATGGCTGGGGCTTGCTGGCTCAGCCAGCAGAACTGCTCTCCTTGACTTTCAGAATGGGGCTTGGTTGGTATGTCACCAGAGGTGGCTGTGATTATCAGGAAGCAGAAAGTGGTAATGTGGGCAGGAATTTCTAGAATGCTGTTCAAGTCAGGGTCTAAATTGTTTTGGCTTCCAAAAATTAACTAGCACACACATATTATTTTTACTGCACAAATTACGGGAGTTCAGTATTATAATTTCATCATATATACAGTATAAAATAGCTTAATTAGAACCTTTGGAGCTGCTGAGTTCATAAGGTTTTCAAACACTCTTGAATCTTATGTGATGACTTTCAGTGCAGGGACTAGGGAGATAGCGCCATGGATAAAGTACTTGTTGCACAGGGTAATGATATGCTCAAAGCCCAGCAGCCATGTAAAAAAATGAAGCCTTTAATTCCAGCACTCAGAAGGCAAAGGCAAGGGCAAGATCCTCCAGGCAAACTGGCTAGATTAGCTGAACTGGTAAGCTCCAGGTTCAGCAAGACTCCCTGCCTCTGTAAATCAAGTGTCCAGCCATGGCTTAAGGGTGGAATCTGCCTTCCATCCACCTGGGAACGCCCATTAGCACATTAGCATTCGCCCACACATGCACCCACCCGTGAACAAGCTCACATGCACGTGTGCACTCACACCTCACGCACGCACCCTCCAAAATCATCAGTCCTTCTACTAATAGATGTTCAGAAGGCATCCTTCCCCTGGTCCCTAGAGAAGCCAGCTTGTGATAGTTGAGACTATATCTCCCAAAGCCAGGAAACCTGGATCTCACCCTTCTATGCAGAACAGTTTGGGCAGGTTACCTGCACTGGGCACACCCATTTCCAGAGACTGGGGTGGAATAGTGACTTGGACCTGGGTGCTGATGGAGTGTAAAAGGTGATGATGATGGTGGTGGTGGTGTTGGTGTTGTTGTTGTTGTTGGTGGTGGTGGTGGTGGTAATGGTGGAGGTGGTGGTGGTGGTGGTGGTGGTGGTGGTGGTGGTGGTGGTGGTGGTGATGGTGGTGGTGGTGATGGTGATGATATTGGTGAGTTTTAAGTCTGGGAAATCTTCAATTTGGGAGACAGCCCATGCTAGCCAGTACTGGGAGTTACAATGGAGCAAAATGGTAGCGTTGGTATCAAGAGCTACACAGGAAGAAGTTACCCAACTGATAGGTAGGGCAGGAGAAGGGTCAGACTACTTAGAGCCACAGAGGAGCAGTGTGGAGTGAATGGGTCCTCTCTGAAGGTCACCCTGGGAGATAGGGTTCTCACATGGCATCTCCTCAGTCTCTTTCCAGGAAACACTCACAATTCCCATAACTGCCCTGGTTTTCTTTTTTATTATTATTATTTTTATTAGATGTTTTCTTTATTTATAATATCTCCTTTCCCAGGCTCTCCTCCAAAAAAATAAAAATAAAAATAAAATAAAATAAAAAACAAAAACTAAAACAAACCCCTGTTCCCTCCCCACTCACCCTGCTCACCACTCCACCCCCTCCTGCTTACTGGCCCTGGCATTCCCCTATACTGGGGCATAGAACCTTCGCAGGGCCAAGAGCCTCTCCTCCCATTGACGACCAACTAGGCCATCCTCTGCTATACATATGCTGCTGGAGCCATTAGTCCCACCATGTGTACTCTTTGGTTGGTGGTTTAGTCCCTGGGAGCTCTGAGGGTACTAGTTAACTCATATTGTTGTTCCTCCTAAGGGGCTACAAACCCTTCAGCTCCTTGGGTCCTTTCTCTAGCTCCTTCATTGGGGACCCTGTGCTCAGTCCAATGGATGGCTGTGAGCCTCTACTTCTGTATTAGTTGGGTATTGTCAGAGCCTCTCAGGAGATAGCTATATCAGGCTCCTGTCATCCAACATTTGCTCGCATCCACAATAGTGTCTGGATTTGATGATTGACTATGGGAAGGATTCCCAGGTGGAGCAGTCTCTGAATTGTCCTTCAGTTAGTCTCTGCTCCATAGTTAGTCTCTTCTTATACCTGCTTTCTGACAGAAAAAGAAGTGATGGAGAACTCACACTGGCCTCTCACTAACTTCAAATGCTGCCTGGAGCTCTCTTTACTATAGGCATCTTCTCACCAGTGTCTCCTCTTAAAGTCTGTGTTCCTCAAAAGCCAACTCTCCTCTACAGGATGCCCCACATCCTGGGCTAACTGGCTGTGCATCCCCTCCCACCCATTCAGATTGGCAACTATGTGAATCAGGCACTGAGGTTGCCAAGGGAGGGTGGCCCTACTCTTGCACTTCAGAACTCATTCTAGAGTGGGACAGACAAAGAGAGACTGCTGCCCCACCCTTCATCCAGATGGAGCTGGGTACTCAAGAAAGGTGCCTACCCAGGTGAGAAGTTCCAGTCAGAGGTCAGACTCCAGCATGGGTGAGAAGTGAGGGAGGCTTTGGGCAATCAATTAGTGAGTGAGGCAAACCATGGAGGGGTGTGAGTACCGTCAGTATGGACTGCAGCTGTAGCTGTGGTGGGCTGTGATCCCCAAGAGAAGATGGGGAAAACAGAGGCTCCAGGTTGAGGATAGTGATGAGAGACAGAGACAGATACAGAGACAGAGAGAGAGAGACAGAGACACAGACACAGAGACAGACAGAGACAGAGGGAGAGAGACAGAGAGACAGAGGACAGAGAGACAGAGGACAGAGAGGAGAGAGACAGAGAATGCTCATCATGAGACAGAAGCAGAGCTAGAAGAGAATTGGAGTTTAAAAGCCAAGTGCTAGAGACATGAGAAGGCCAAAGTATGGAGGGCTTCTCGGGAATAAAGCGATTCAGAGCTGTGGCCATGCAGGTCCCCAGAGGCAAAGTAGAGCAGGCCTGGTGGGTTGATAAGGGAGATGTAAAGAGGATCCAAGCATTACAGTGGCTTACAAGGATGGACCTGAAGTGATAGCAGCAGGCTGAGGAGGATGACCCACCCACTGTGTTTGCGACATTGACTAGGATTTCACTCATTTGCCAGTGGGAATGACTGTAGATACGTAACCTGAGGCAGGAAGCTGGCCTCTGGGCATATCCCTCCCTCTCTTCCTGGTTGGCTCCTGTCTGTGACCCACAGCATCTTACAGGGCCTCATATCAACATTCAGTTGAGAAACAAGGCTAGTCACATGACATTGCCTGGGAAGTACTGATCTCCATGTAAGAATATTTAGAAACCACATCTGTTTGTGAGGGAAGTCAGCATGGATAACTGTGACATGTGGAAATGCATAATGACAAACACGGCATGCTCCCCTGACGTGTGACTGACGCATGATGTGGCAGTCATGGGATTTCACCCCACAGTATTCATTCACACTCAGTGTTAAATTGGACACTAGCAAGACAGGGGATGTGGTAACAAGGGGTTCACCAATAACGTCTAACCATTGGCTGACGGCACAGGAAAGCAGGCACAGCCCAGGCATCTTAGGAGAAGGTCTGCATAGGGCGGTGCTGCTGGAATAGATGGTGACATCCAAAGCCTGCTGAGTCAGGGTTTACCCAATGACCCCATGGTCTACCTTCAGAGAAGGAAATCTGGTGTCTCTCCACCTGAGACCAAGCCAAAGTCCAAATAGTTGGAGCTGAGAGATGGCCACCTCTAAGTTTCCAAAAGCCGGGTGTCCACTTCTGCTTGTAGGTCAGGAACATAGAGGGTTCTAGTTGAGCTAAGAGCCAGCTCTTGATGCCAGGTGGGCACTGTCCTTGGTGCTGACAAACTACAGTACTTACTACCTTATGGCATGCTGTTCTGCCTATAGCTGGGCTACATAAACTGTCAGCCCACTCTGGATGATGGTGGGTAGGGAATTGCTGATCCAAGAGAGGAGTTTAGGGAGATGGTTTTCTGGATGGATGGGTGCAGGGTTGGGGGAGACATTACCCATTCACCTTCATCATTCCCTTTGTATGCCTGCAGGTGGCCTCTGATTCTGCCCTATGAGATCTATGTGCCTGCTCCACTTTCTGTACCCTATCAAGTGCTCCCTGACACTTCCCATGTAGCCCTGCTTCTCCTCAAAGCAATTCTAGACAGCAGCTGAGGGACATCCATTGCTGACTTCTGCTCTGAGTGCCATGTGGTGGTGATGGTTATCTGTTGATTTTGCCAGTGTGAACTCCTGCATAGCCTCTACTGCCTAAGAGCTTCAGACTGTGGCAACTCCATGTGGAGGCCAGGACTGAGACCACTCCATGTGGAGGCCAGGACTGAGGCCACTCCATGTGGAGGCCAGGACTGAGACCACTCCATGTGAAGGCCAGGACTGAGGCCACTCCACATGGAGGCTGGGACTCTCAAGTGCCCTAAGCCCTTTTGTTAGTCCTCTCTTTCTAGTCTCTAAAGTTAGAAACCATTTCTTCCTGTGGTCTTATTTCCTGCTCTATTTGCTTGACCCCTAAAATGTTTTTTTTTCCTTTGTGGTGTTTGGGGTGGAAATTCATAACCTTGTACATGCTAAACCAACATTCTTACCACTGACCTATACTTTTAACCTCCTCATTGTACATTCCTTCATTCATTTGTTCTTTCATTCATTCCTTTATTCATTCATCTCCAGGTGTGTGAAAGACAGCATGACAGCCTCTTTTAGAAGCATCAGTCAGTCTTCAAGAAGGGAAAGATCATCCAGTCTTCAAAACCTAAAGGCACAAAAGCAGTGCCTTCTGCTGTTTAGTAGCTAGTTAACTTAGACTCTCACTCTTCTTCCCCTTTGGAGTTCAGGATAACTGTGAAAAACCAGAACACCTACAACATGGATAGTCAGGCTTCTGGGGGACAGATCATGCCTGGTAACTTTTTCAGGGATTTGTGGATCATCTGTGCCTTGGTTGTTATGATGAATGGACAAAGAAAAGCATTTACGTACACTGACATTATTCAGCATTTATAACACACTACACCCTAAGGACAGTACAGACTGATGTAAGCCAGACACAAAAGGACAGATACCATGCGCTACCCTTGCATGAAGTTCCCAGTACAGAAAGTAGAGTCATGTCTTCCAGGGGCTAGAAGAGGTTTGAGTGGAGAGTTGTAACTTAAGGGCTGTGGGGTTTTCAGTTGTGCAAAGGAGACCTGGGTGTGAGTGGTGGTGAATAGGCTTCAAGCTACTCAGCTGTGCAACTTAAAAATGGTTGTCAGAGTAAACTTATTTACTATTGTAAAAGGAACATCTTTGTGTCGTTGACTGATCTGAGCCACTTTGGAACATCAGTATGCAAGCGGGCTGGTCTGAATGTGAGTAGCCAGCATCATATACACAGACAGAGCCATTTGGGACCAATCAAACTAGTTGAGTTAGAACAGTGGAACTGCATACCCTCATTTAGGATGTGGACACAGAATACACATGTGGTCATGAGGTAGTGGATCTGCATTGCTTTAGAGAAAACCAGGGCTATCACAATCTGTGAGGAGCTCATCACACCCTTTTTCTCCTGGGCTCTGGGTTGTGGCCAGTATTGAACATGATCTCACCTTGGCAGGAGAGTGTGACACAAAAGGGAAGTGGCTGAAGTCATACCCTATGAATACTAAAACCTGCATGCTAACATGCATTAAATTACAATGGATTTATAGTATAATAAGCCCATAAGTCTTAACTTAGAAACTTGTAAGTAAAAAAAAAAAAAACAAAAAAAAACAAAAAACAAAAAAGTGGAACCACAGTCCCAACATCAGGACCAAGCTAACAAGCAGGATGCTGTAGATAGCTGTGCTCTCTGTTGCTAACTGAGGAGCTGATGGGAACTGTGGCTTGCTATGGTGGCCAGCATCCTGACAGATAACTACATTGCATGCTCCCAGCCCTCAGGCAGTCCAAGTCTACAATCTAAAGTGCAGTTCCTCCTGAATGCCTATTACATATTGCATTTGCACTATGTAAAGTCAAAAAAAATTTAGAAAGCTCTCGTCATAAATTGAGACCCTCCTGTCTTGTAAAAAGCTAACCCTGAACATTAATTCTGCTCTTCTCCTTCCCACTAGCCTTTAAGAAAGCACACGTTCCATTTTTTATATTCCCCAAAGCTTGACAAGGAGAAGCTACTGGGGTTCTTGGTATCATCTCACTATGTTATCTGGTGAAATGTCTTCAGAATTCTGAGTCACAGGATTTAGCTTTGGTGTCTGCTGCACTGGGCTGTTCCTGTGAGTTGGAAGTCAGTCAGTTATTACTGAGGGCTAATCATATTGAATGAAGCTGGGGACTCTTTTCTCTCCTAGGAGAGCACAGCTCTGGCAGTAGCAATTCCATGCCGGTCATGGCAGCCCACATGGACTGATAGGATTAAATACAGAAGGTGTCCCCTGGAAATTGAAACCTAATATTGACTTAGCATTGGTCACTGGCTCTCTTTATGACACTGGCACCTTTGCTTCAGATGTTGCGCTAGTTTTCTCAGAATGTGTGCACAAGGCTTGAAGCTGAGTGCAGGGAAGCTAAGGGAATTCAAAGGATGGTCCAGGCCAGGCTCCCGGGAGGACTCCAGGTTTGAGCTGTGGATAACTGCAGGCAATTGCATCTGTGAGCACTTCACTGTATCCATCTAATGTCTTACCTTCAGATGGGTGGGAGGGAATGCTTGCAGCTGTCCGTGGCTAACTGGCAGAACTGGTGGTGGAAGAAGACACCCTGTTGACGCAAAGCAGGCCTTGAGAAGGGTGGGTGGAGATATTCTTGTCTGGGACTTAATCAGAACCAAGTAGGATTCTCCCTTGCTAGGTAGTATGTTTTGTGTGAAGCCATGGAATTCCCATGCCCCCTTGAAGGTCCTTAGTGTGACCTCTGCAGATGTGAGGCAGGTGCACCAGAGAAAAACAGTGACGTGGGTTCCAGGTCTGTGTGACCCACCTTCTCTTGGCCATCCCTTCTGCTTTGCCTGTATGCTGCAGCTGGAGGGAGACCTTCATGCAGCAGGGCACTGCTGAGCTGGATGGCTCATGAAGAAGGCAGGATGCTTAGACATCTACAGGGTTCAGCTTATTCTTTTTTTCTTTTTATTCTTCATATTTTCATTTCATTCATTTTTGGGAGGCAGGGCTGTGTATATAGCCCAAATCCTCACTCTTGCTAGGCAAGAGCTGAACCCTTGCAGTATACTGACTATCAGCTGCCATTGCTTTGAGTGTATAATAATACACACTTGACATACAATCTGACCCTGGGCCTATTTTGAAAGGAGGGCTCAGTTAGTGGTTTTCAGTAAATGCTTTGCAGCCATCACTGCCATCTAGACCAGGACATTCCCACCATCTCAAAAGACCTCTTACCCTTAATCAGTCTCCCCTTGCCCTAACTTCTTGCAATGGGAAACGTTTTTCCTATCTCTATGTAGAAACATACGTCCATTTTGGATATTTCAGTCCTATACTATGCCACCTTTTTGAGGCCTATACTGGCCTCTCCCTTGGCCTGCCTTAGTTTGGTGTTGCCGTAGTGTATTGGAGCCTCACTCCTTTGGGGCTAAATGATCTTTCATGGGATGGGTAGAGTGTGTCCTGCCCCTCTCCAACCACTGATGAATGTTTGGGTTGTTTCTACATTATGACTAAGGTCAAAGGTGCTATGAACAGCCGGGCGGTGGTGGCGCACGCCTTTAATCCCAGCGCTTGGGAGGCAGAGGCAGGCAGAGTTCTGAGTTCGAGGCCAGCCTGGTCTACAGAGTGAGTTCCAGGACAGCCAGGGCTACACAGAGAAACCTTGTCTCGAAAAAAAAAAAAAAGTGATCTGAATAGCATGTGCAAGTTGTCATGAACTCTCACCTTGAGCTTTATAGATGCATAGGAAAGAGCGGAATTTCTGGGCTATATGATCTTAAGCTTCTACACTTGTACAACAGCAGAATATTTCCCACCCCCAGCAGCAGTCAGTGGGGCCTCTGCTTACTCTGAAATTGGGAAAAAAATGTAATAGCCGTGATCCTGTGGCAGGCCATACATGGCCTCTCCAGCTTCCCAGATGTAATCTCTAGAGGATGGCTTTTGTTCACTGCAAATCTGCTTATACCCTGGCTTATCCCAGGGAAGGTTTAATCTTGACAAAACCCATAAGTACAGCTACCATAAGTCCAGTTTTGATGTTGCCTGTGGAGTATCCAGGGTAGTGTTCTCATTGGAAATCTCCCCGTCCTTAGTGAGAAGTGCTCTGCATGGTGCAGAATGAATAAACATGTACTCAGGACTGGCCACTTGAGAACAGGACAGTCCCTTCACAAAGGTGAGTTTAGAAAAAAAAATGGGATTATGCTCTGAAATGAGTGGCCAAGCAACCTCCTCCACCACCTACGCTCTTCAAGGTTCTATGGAAAGACCACAGGAAGTAAAGCAGATCTCATGTCCAGCTGGTTATGCTAGTCAGTAGTGGAGAGGGCCAGGCCTAGAGTCCAAAGCCAGGCTGGATAAAAAGGCACCAGCCACCAGTCCCTGGAAGGGTGGCCAGATTGACAAATAGTACAATAAAAGGGACCTTTAAATTAGAGGGCTGAAGTCCAGCCTTTATGCGATGAAAAGATGGTGGAAATGATAAATGCATTTAAATGCACTTAGTGATACTGAGCTATCTCCACACATAATTGAGAAGGCAGGTGTTATGCAATGGAAACGCTGAAGTTCAGGCAGATGATGAGTAATCTTTAGTCTAAAGTGTTCCATGAAATGCTTGGCATGAGCATGGGGAAGTGCATGGTCTTTCCCTCCTTCCAATCATGGACCTACCTAAAGATTTAAAAAACAGCCGGGTGGTAGTAGTGCATGCCTTTAATCCCAGCACTTGGGAGGTAGAGGCAGGCAGATTTCTGAGTTCGAGGCCAGCCTGGTCTACAGGACAGCCAAGGCTACACAGAGAAATCCTGTCTCAAAAAAACAAAACAAAACAAAACAAAACAAAAAAAAAACAAAAACAAAAACAAACAAACAAAAACAAAAAAACAAAAAACGGATTGTCTGACCAGCTTGGTCCCTGGTGTGTCTGCCTTGACACTTTTAAGCCATATATCACTTTGTAAAAGTGGTCACCCCACAGGAGTTGACTATCAATGAGTGTAAATACTTTATCCCAGGCCCCTTTTGCTCAACCTAAGTATTACAGAAGTGGCTTGAATTGTAAGAGGAATAGAGAAAATGAGCAATAGCATAGTTTTTTTGTTTTTTTTCTGAGCCCTGTATGTGTCAGAGGGTGGATTCCAGTAGCTTTTGAAAGAATATGTCCACATCCCTGAGACAGATCCTAGCAGATCATGCTTCTGGCTTGTCCCCACTCAGAGCTTCCCTTGTGCAGCAGAATTGGTCTGACCTCCTTGAATTGGATGGAGGAAAAAAATCTTTGTAGGCATATCTGATGATTGGGGCTGGCCGGCTCTTTGAAAACAGTATGAAATGGTCCCCAGAGAACATGGTTGTCTTAGTCATTCATCAGCCCTGGGGTTTTTCTGCTGTAGGGTCATGTTGGGAGGGAGTGTGGCCCAGTGAGATGCTGTGACTTCTCCAGATCTAAGCTGATGTTGTCGGTTCCCAACCTGCTTGTCATTCTCGAGAAGGCTGTTGTTCCAGATGGTGTGAGCTGAGTGGGTGTAAGCTGGTTGTCTGTGAGTTCATCTCAAGCAACGTGGGTTATATTACTGGATTTTCAGTCGAGTTAAGCAGACAAATCAGAATTGACACTTTAAAAACTCCAAACTTTAGTTCGCACCAACTGGAGCCCACATATTTATTCCAATGATTTATTCGCATTAGTGTTTTTATTAAGGGTGTTTATCTCCGTGCTGAGCAGCATGTCCCAGCATGATCTGCCAGCCTGCGCTATACCACACACTGATCAGTACTCCACAGTGGGGCTTCTCCACCTGAGAGCACATTTCAGTTTACATGCTTTGTGCTAGCATTCTCTGTCCTCTGGTGGGTGGCTGATGGTTCTGGCCACTGGAAAAGAATGGGGACTCTGCTGGTGGTGTGACGGAGCCCTGGTCCAATCCCACGTGTGGCTGCCTATTGTACTCAAGGGAATGCCAATGGGATTTACGTGTCACTTTCACCTAAGAGGATTGGAGCCCCGAATCCATGTGGGTCTTCAACCCTGAATTTCCAATGGTACTTCCATGTTTCTGGTACCCTTAACATTCTAGTCTCCCAGGTGAGAGTCAATGCTGATGGGTTTTCCTGAAGAAGAACTCATAAGTCCACCTTCCTTCCTCTTTGAAAAATCAGCCTGGCTGTTTATGGAAGGCTGTGGTTGTCATGGTGATGCGGAGCCCACTTGGGAGTACCTTAGAGGAGTTGTTGACATTGAGGAAGGGCGGTGTCTAGGGAAGACACACTTTTTCATGGCTGCCCCATACCGTAGCCCCACATTAAGCAACCCCAGAGGCAGGACGTAAGGAGGGAGTTGACACCTCTCCTATGTCCTTCTGGATAGTCATGAGCTCTGACCTAAAGTGACCCAGAGGCCTAATGGTTGGCTTGTTTCTAACCCAGGGAGAGGGTGTAGCCTCCTATTGTCCAAATCCCCATATCTGGTATAAAGACCTCTCTTCCTAGCTGACGTTTAGGCACCACCACAGCTATAGCATGTGTGGGAGGCTCTGTTTGTTGTTTGGTAGTTGCCTTCTCGAGGACTTCTTGGGGATGAGCAGACCTGATCAGTAGCGGGAAGCAGGGTAGGCCTCCAACAAAGGGAGTCCCTGCGGGAGCTCTTGTGCTAGGATCTTCCAGGTGAGTCACTTTCTGGATACACCTAGAATCAGCAAGGTGCACCACTCAAGAGTAAGGGGTGGGGGATTTCTACAGCCAGTCTTTCCCTTAAAGAGATGTCTGAGGTGCCTGAGGTATCATTCAACATCTGAGGTGACATCTCAGACTCCTTCACAGAGAGGCATCAGGATCCCCACAGCTAGACTTTCCCTTAGAGAGACCTTATCCATAGTTGAGGTGACATCCCAGTGGCTTGTTTGGGATCTTTCTCCTGGTCAACCTTGGCCATGAGATAAACCACCCCACAGGGATGGAAATTTGGCTCCTTTGGCTCCTTTCTGGCCCTGTCCCCAGTCATTCATTATCAGCCCTGTAGAAGCCAGCACTGTTCACAAACTCAGCTTGGTTGGCACGGGATTGGATGGGGTGGACTTCCAGAGTGATTGCAGCCTACTGTGGTGAGAAGAGTGAGCCCTATTCCTGGAGGGCATTTGGGAAGTGAAGAAACTTTCCAGCAATGCTGACAAGCTGGGCTTATCCTGGAACGCACCAGGACAGAAGGATAAGGCTGGAGCTTACCTATGTGGTTTGGCCTAAGAATTCATGCAGGTGAAGGATAAGTACAGCTATGCTTTGGTTTACTTTGAATATGAATATATATGTATATATGCATATATATGTATGTATATATTTAGACCTCATTTTAAAGTATTAAGAGATTGGAAACAGGCCAGGTAGTGGTGGTGCATCCCTTTAATCCCAGCACTTGGGAGGTAGAGGCAGATCAATCCCTGAGCTCAAGACCAACCTGGTAAAGAAAAAGAGAGGAAGGGGGAAGGAGAGAAGGAAAGGAAAGAAAAGAGATGTGGTGGGTGGATTGGAAACACTTTAACTGTATGGAGTCTTTGGGAGGTAGCTAGATAAGCTTATCAGGTAGGGGATCCCCACGACTAGATCCTGGTGGCTTTATGGAAAGAGAAATCAGAGAAATTACCTGACCTGCTCCCTTTCTCTTGCCTTGTGATGTCGCCAATCAGGACTGACGGGAAAAAAATGAACCTTTTCTTTAATACACGCCCAAGTCTAGGGCATCGCATTGTTAGCAACAGAGACTGAACCAATGCAGACCAAGGGGAAGAATGGAACAGCTAGATCCTAGACCTGCCCAGGCTCCAATTGTGTCCTAGTACTTCCTCACTGTAGGAGGACAGGTCATGTGCAGGGTGTCTGAGATGTCTGTTACAGTCATAGGATGTGGCAGGAACATACTCTTCATCTTCCCTGTCCTCAATAAGCAGTCTCAGGTCCTGGTTCTTAACCCCACCTCACCTCTGAAATCTAGTAAACCCTGTGGTAGAGCGGAGAAAGATTGGCCCAAGAGTCATTCTAATTGCTTGGGGGCCCATGTTTGTTCCTGTAAATGCCAGAGGGTGGCTCCTGGTTCTTTTCTGTAAACCCGCCAAACAAGTGGACTCCATCGGCAGAATATAACAGTGACCAGTAGCTCTCAACCTGTGGTTGTGACCCCTTTGGAGGTCAAATGACCCTTTCACAGAGGTTGCCTACGACTATCTGCATATCAGATATTTATTTACATTACGAATCAAAATTACGGTTATGAAGTAACACAAAAATAATTTTATGGTTGTAGGTCACCAAGACATGAGGAATGAACTGTATTAAAGAGTCACAGCTTTAGGAAGATTGAGAACCCCTGCAGGTGACAGTATAGAACCAGGAGGTACAGCTACAGCCTGACATATTCCCTTTATACTTTATGAGTCTGGCAGTTGCCAGAAACATTGGCAGTCTCTGAAACAAGTGAGAACCCCACCCCCTAAAAGCAGGGACCCTGTTGTATAAATGCAACTTCCTGCTACTGAGTTACTGTGCCAACGGCCTACTGTTTGCTACTATTTCCAGGAAATCATATTACCACTTACTGTTATTTCCAGGAAGTCATGTTACCGCTTGCTGTTATTTCCAGGAAGTCATGTTACCGCTTGCTGTTATTTCCAGGAAGTCATGTTACCACTTGCTGTTATTTCCAGGAAATCATGTTACCACTTGCTGTTATTTCCAGGAAATCATGTTACCGCTTGCTGTTATTTCCAGGAAGTCATGTAACCGCTTGCTGTTAGTTATTTCCAGGAAATCATGTTACCGCTTGCTGTTAGTTATTTCCAGGAAGTCCCATGACTTAGGATGCTGCCCCCCAGAACTGTTTGGTTAGGTTGGTGACCTCAGTACCTTGGATCTTGCTTCTGTTTTCTGCATGGTGTAAAAAAACGAAATGCAGAAAAATATATCTTAAGTATTAAGTCATATTGTTTGAAGTAAAAGAAGTTATGGGTTGGGATCCTCTTTTAAGAAGAGACTTAATGCTTTATGGTATTTTTTTTGTGGTAGTAGTAGTAGATTGGCTCATTTGCATTTATTCTCACCCAAGAACCTGGATATATTCTGACAATATGATATTTAACTCTTGAACAATGTGAGAGGAATGTATCACCATGGGAAATATTATAGAGAATCATTCAAAACAAAACAAAAGTGCATTCAGTATCTGATTCAGTGGTTGTAATTGTGGGTGTAGGTCCAAGAAAACAAACAGTCTCAAAGACATGCTCACACATCCAAGTTCTCAGCACTATTACTTGGAAGAATCGAAGGGTGAAGCAGCCCAAGCTGCCTTCAATAGATGCATAAAAGAGCATGTTACATATATACAGTGGAACACTGCTCAGCCTTAAAAGGGAAATTCTGGTAATATAACGTGGATGAGTCTTGAGGGCACTCAACAGATAACACCCAGTTGCCAACAGATAACACTCAGGTACTTAAAATGGTCAATTCATAGATTGGGAAAAATTGAGTGAATGGAGGTGGTGTGGCAAAGAGGACAGTGGAACAGGGGGTTGTAGTTGTGTGGATTCAGGTTATTTTGAATGTTTGCCTTTATTTTTATTTCTTTGTACGTATCTTTATGAGTGCCCATGAAGGCCAGAAGAAGGTGTCCAATTCCCCTGGAGCTGGAGTTAAGGGCAGGTGTGTGTGTGTGTGTGTGTGTGTGTGTGTGTGTGTGTGTGTCTGAGAACTGGACTCAGGATCTCTGGAAGAGCAGTACACACGCCTAACTGCCAAGCAGTCTCTCCGTCCCAGGTTTCAAGGTTGTATTATGAAGTGTGCCCTTAGAATGGTTGATAGCTATACAACATTAATGCACTTTATGCCCTTCAACTATGCTTTGAAAATAATTCCAGTGATAAGTTATATGCTTTATTAAAATAAAAATAATAGTAAATGATACAAGTTAAACGTTTTGGAAATGTAAAAGTATATATATTAATTGCATAACAGTTACACACATGTATACATGTCCCCCATACATGAATTTTATGAGATTGGACCTCATTGAATATCCAGTTTTTTTTGTTTTGTATCTGAGTTCATCTTTCTCCTATATAAAAACATAATCAATTCTCTGGTTTCCAGGTTTGCAATGGCTTGGAGCAGCCACGGAAGCAGCAGCGTTCTGATCTCAATGGACCCACTGACAATAACAACATCCCAGAGGTAATCTTCTTCCAGAGATAAGAGTTCTAGACCAGAGTTCTCATAACGGAGTTGCTGGCTGTGTTATGGTCATCTCACCTCTGGGGAGAGGGAGCCAGATCAAGCCAGCCTGGGACCACTGTCAAAGGAAGAGATATGGATGCCCTGTCCTGGGAGGAGGGCAAGGGCATAGCCTGAGGACTCACAGCTGCACTGTGCACTGTTGGTGCCCTGCTGATGTTTCAGGGAACCATGGGATGGGGATCCTCGGTGCTTCTTGATGATGGTGTGGGGATCCTCGGTGCTTCTTGATGATGGTGTGGACATCTCTGGTACTCCTGGTTATCAAAGATCCTGTTGGGCTAGGATCTCTGATGGTCCCTGATGATTGTGTTGGGATACCTGGTGCTCCCAGATTACAGTGTTGGACTGGGATCCCTAGTGCTCCCTGATCTCGTAGAAACTCAAAGGTAGCTTGCATTTCTCAAGAGCTGAGTCATTGTTATTTAGAGCAGTCACTTTCTGATAGGCTGCCCTGTGCTCTATTGGTGGTTCATGAGCAGGCCCACTCACCACATACCAGCAGCCACGACTCTACACCTCAGTTATGACAACAAAATCTCTCCAGACATTGATCAGTGTTTCTTTGAGGAAAAACCATCCTGATTGAGAGCCATGGTTCTAAACCAATAACATAGTCATGTGATTCAAATTAGGGCTTAGGAAAGTTACTTTGACAATTTGTGGGTGGTAGAAGCAAGATGTTCTAGCCCTATTGAAATAATTGTGATCACCAATGGACTGGCATCCAGTCTCCTTTATTATGGTCTTGGAGACATACCCAGGAAATTCTCATGCCGGGTGTTTTGAAAACCATAGGGCTGCCTGCTCTTTAGGCTTCTTCTAACCATGTCCTCCTAAGTTAGGTTTGGCATTGTAGGCTTTTGTGATCCTTCTCAGCATCCTGTTTCCCATATAAGGCACTACTGTGATTATCTGACTTCTTGGAGACATATGTGGGATTAGACTTTTCCAGCCCCGGGTGGTACATGTCTTGAGAAGATCCTCGTAAGTCAGCCTTTGTTCATTCTCTCTGCTATTTCTCAACAGACAAAGAAGGTGGCATCGTTTCCAAGCTTTGTGGCTGGTAAGTGACTTCACATCTTATCACTCAGGAGGCAGGGACACTTTATGTCAAAGCAAATGGTCCTTTTGTGCGTGGGTTTCTCCTGAGAAGCTTTCTTGATAAGCACTGTTTCCCAGCAAGGTGCCCTTGGGCATTTGGCTCTTTGGATTCTGCATTAGCCCACTATGAGAGAGGGGTTTCTAGCTCATGTGCTTGGTTTGATGCAAGGAACAGTAAGGACCATTTGTATATGCATCTTGCCCTCATTAACTGCTTCACAGATGGCACTGAGGGCTGGATTAATGCACTGAGATGTGTCTATGTAAGAACTCATTATGACCTGCGTCTCTCATCAGCGTGGTTATAATGACATCTGAATGCAGGCTGTCCCTTTTCACACCCTCTTGCACTATACCCTCCCACCCTTATCAAGATTAGCAGTGCATGCTTGCATTTCATAAAGACCAAGACAGATTGACTTGGTTGGTTCTGATCAGTGTTTGGGGTGAGGCACTTCTGCTCTGTGCTTGATGGAGCTGACTTAACAGCGGTCTGCGTGTATCAGCTGTCCTCACAGGGTCCCTTTCAGCGCAAATAACCTCTTAAGTAGGCCCTTTCTCAGCCATGAGAATGTTTCCTGCCTCTAATGTGTTATAATAAACAATGTGAGTTTTTATTAATTCTTTCAATAAGCTGATAATTAATTCTTATGAATATTTATAGGAGCAAAGTAAATGGATCTTCGAAACAGCCTTAAACCTTTCCCATTCTGCTTTACCTTTGTGGTAAACAGCAGAAGCCTCCAATTCTCCTTTAAGAATGAGTTTGAACCAGGCTTAACCATCTTCAACTGGTTCACTCTGTGTGGGTTTTAATTGTGAGAACTCATGCTTAAAACCCAAGTAGACTGGATTCCATGTTACCCAATGCAAATAGGCTCAAATGGGTTTGGCCCAGCTCTTTACTTGTGCCTTTAGATGTAATTTTTTTCTGGTTCTGACTAGCTCAAACTGCTTTGCATTAGAACATAGCAAGCTACATAATGATTGTAGCAACTTGGCTAGCTGTAGTTTTCCAGGGTCTAATGATTGGCAGGAAGAGACCACACCCTCCTTGTCACTCTATGGTGGTCTATGATTGGGTTCTGATTGGAAGGAGGCAACATCAATGAAAAACTGCCCCATTTTCCTTGTTAGGCTGAAGCTAGGGGGAGCATGACTCAGTCATACCCTTGAGGGCTATGGAATTTTATGGATCTAAGAAATGGACTCAGAAATAGATGCTCATAGCCAACCCATGGACTGAGCACAGGGTCCTCAGTAGAGGAGCTAGAGAAAGGACCCAAGGAGCTGAAGGGGTTTGCAGCCCCATAGAAGGAACAACAATATGAACCAACCAATACCCCCCCAGAGCTCCCAGGGTCTAAACAACCAACCAAAGAGGGACCATGGCTCTAGCCACATATGTAGCAGAGGATGGCCTTGTTGGACATCAATGAGAGGAGACGCCCTTGGTCCTGTGAACACTTGATGCCCTAGTGTAGGGGAATGCCAGGATAGGGAAGCAGAAGTGGGTGGGTTGGTAAGCAGGGGGAGGGTGATGGGATAGGGAGTTTTTGGAAGAGAAATGAGGAAAGGGGATAACATTTAAAATGTAAATAAAGAAAATATCTAATAAAAAAAAGAAAGGAATAAAAAGAAAAAAAAGAAATGGACTCATCAATAAATCCTGGCTTCATTTGAAAATACCTTCAAACAGTCTCTGAAGAGGTTATAGTTAACACAGACAGCCCCTGGTCTTATCTCTCTACAAGGAGGGAGGGAAGAGTGTCCATGTATTCTATCTGACTATATCTTGTAGCTTTCTAGAAGGCTTATGTGTCTGGACCACTTAAGACTTTCTAACTGCATCAGAATGAGTTAAAGTTCTCATGCTAGTTGAGATGGTCTAAATTGCTTGTAAACAGCTCACACCAGTGTGGACAGCTCCAAAGTTAGTCCTAATTTGGGAGAGAAACTAATTGATCACCATGGAAATATAGAGACTGTAATCAAAAGCCCATCCCTTCATAGGAGATAAATGATATCTAAAAAAAAAAGACCCTTCATGAACAAAACGTCCAATAAAATGACAAAAGGAGATCATGATGAGATCACAGAAAAACATAGACTGTAATGCATGAGCTCATGAGAACTACCTGGGTTGGTCTTGGGTTCAAGGCTGTACTTGGCATTTGCTTATATAGCAGAGAGGCATGTGAGTGGCATGCAGATGTCTAGAGGGGAGCCACTGATCATTCAGTGACTGTGTCAGATTAGCATCCTTGCTTCCCTTGGTCTTCAGCCTCATAACTTCCTTGTCTGGATGGCTCTAGCCATTGCTTTCTATTCCAACAGGGAGAAGAAAGGGAAATGCCCAAACCACCTGTGTTGTCTCTCCATTTACATTAAAGAATTTCTGTGAATGAGCACAAGTAAAGGAGCTGGGAAGGTGGCTCAGTTGTTAAAAGTACCTGCCATGTATCTGAGTTTGATCCCCAGCACCCATGTAAAAAGTCAGATGCAGTGATGCATGTCTATAACGCCAATGCTTGGAGACAAGCAGATCCCTGGAACTCATTGGCCACTAGCCTAACCAGATTGCTGAGCTCTGGGTATAATGTTCAAATAAGGTGAAATGCAATCATAGAACATGCCTAGTGATGACTTTTGACCTCCACACACATGTGCCTATATGAACACATCTACACCACACACACACACACACACACACACACACACACACACACACACACACACAC